>JAWPHD010007933.1:0-121735 GCA_037043455.1 Cyrtodaria siliqua
GCGCTGTGTCCTTTTTATATAGTTTAACGTATATCTTACCTGACGCTAAAACAACGAAATATAGTATGATGGCCATATTCTAGTCTGATCTTGACGTCTTCAAACTCTTAGAACGGCAAATAATTTAAGTGCCGTTATATTCCTTAGCCTTTAATTGACATCTGAAAATAAACAAATATGATGAATTTCATTAAGAACTATCGAACTCTCGCTATTATTATTCCTCTCAAATTTGAAACACCTTTTGACGGCGTTATTATTCGCCGGCAGGATGGAGGCGAATATACTTTTGCTTATTTTTGATAAGTGCATTGAACGGAAAAGTTATTAATGGAAACAATTTATTTTGTGAAACTCTACTGAAATACATTTGTTGACCAATATTTTAATTGACATTATATTAAAATACTATGAAATGTTTCTTTAAACTGCATGTGCATGAATTTACTCTGCAGGTAAAAGTTGTTTGTGTATGTTGCGTCTGTATAAATAAATTACTCTGAAATAATTTTTAAAACACGGCGCGTTCTTTGAATTCATTTAACGGAGCGTGTATTTCTCGCGTTTTATTGGATTTTGACTTTGAACAGACTTTTATGTAAAATATACGACACATCATGATATAGAAACAGATTTTTATGTAAAATATACGGCACATTATGATATAGAAACAGTTTTTATGTAAAATATACGGCACATTGTGATATAGAAATTGATTTTTATGTAAAATATACGACACATAGAAACAGATTTTTATGTAAAATATACGGCACATTATGATATAGAAACAGATTTTTATGTAAAATATACGGCACATTATGATATAGAAACAGATTTTTATGTAAAATATACGGCACATTGTGATATAGAAACAGATTTTTATGTAAAATATACGGCACATTATGATATAGAAACAGAATTTTATGTAAAATATACGGCACATTATGATATAGAAACAGATTTTTATGTAAAATATACGGCACATTATGATATAGAAACAGATTTTATGTAAAATATACGGCACATTATGATATAGAAACAGATTTTATGTAAAATATACGACACATAGAAACAGATTTTTATGTAAAATATACGGCACATTATGATATAGAAACAGATTTTTATGTAAAATATACGGCACATTATGATATAGAAACAGATTTTTTATGTAAAATATACGGCACATTATGATATAGAAACAGTTTTTATGTAAAATATACGGCACATTATGATATAGAAACAGATTTGTATGTAAAATATACGTCACGTTTTAATATAACAACATAAATATACGCCACATTTTAATATAAAAACCTATGCTTCTACATCATAATGTGTCGTATATTTTACATAAAAACTGTATAAAGCAAAATTCCAATAAAATATAGGAGTAATCGATACATTATCTATTGGATTATCACGTGATAGGTGTGAGCGAGAAGTCGTATTTTGTGTCGCTCTGATATTTTTTCTAATATTTATTCAAAATACACGAATATTGTAATGGATTTTTGGAAGAAAATATACTTCAGTAGAATATAGTGTTGTACATTTGTGAATGTGTGATTAAATGGGTAAAAAACAAAGGAATAAACGTAAGAAAAGCAGTGAAGCTGAATTGAATGGAACATTCAACAACAAGGCGGCAAAACATGGCGGTTCACATAATTCATCAGAGGGGATGAGTGACTTTGCTAGCGTTAGTGACCTTTTAAGTCAGACACATTCAGTCCTGTTTGATCCGGGAACACCATCAACATTAAACACCAGCTATCCATCTGTGTTTCCTAGTCCTGGACCTTCACTATCTGATAGTGATAATATGTCGTCGAGTGCACCGAGGAGAATACATTTGACAAATACACCCCCACCTTCAGAAATGGCCGACGCTCCCATAACAGCTATAGACCCAAAAGAGGCTCGTCCAGGGTGTCAACCTACAAATGCAGATATAATGACGCTTCTCACAAAAATGGATAAACGACTATCAACCCTAGAATCATTAGAGAAGAAGGTCGACAGTTTCGACAAAGACATGAAAAAAATGTGGCTACATATTGATAGCATGAATAAGAACACCATGGACAAAATAAACAAAACAGATGAGCGAGTCGATTCGGCAGAATACGCTATTGGTATGACCCAGGACAAATTATGTCAAATGGAAAAAAAGAACATAAAACTGAAAGAGTCGCTGATTTATATGCAGTCTCAGTCCATGCGTAACAACCTGATATTTGGAAATATACCAGAATCTCAGTTCGAAAAAAACGAGGAGACAGAATCCAAGTTAAGACAGTTCATGCATGAAAAAAAAGATTATTCTTAGATTAAGTAAATTCATTTCCGATGCACTTGTATTAAGGCTATCTACATCCATTTTAACAGACTAAAAAAAAAAAAAAAAAAAACACTAGATATCTTATTTTAGAACATCCTCGTTTATCATTGACATACCATAATATATGTATGTTTTTGATTGTTTAAATATGTATGAAACAAATAAAACTTAGTGATTATTTTGTTGTATTTGCAATGTTAATATCTGTCACGTGTGTGTATATTATAATTATCATATATTTGTAATGATGAAAAACTGTAATAGTTTAAGTCAATAAAAGTATCTATCTATCTATTAAGACCTTCCAGAAACCCATTTTGACCATTATTCAAAATAGTATTATCGTGTTCAAGTAGTGTTAAACGAGCGTTAAATATTGCAACATAGCTTGTAAACAGCATTCCACGACAGTAGAGAGGATTTCGAGAGTCTAATGTTGATGACTTTGGTATGGGGTTTATTATACCTTGTTTCCACATATTTGGTATGCGTCCTAGTGTGAAACATCGATTGAACAAAGCACAGAATATGTTCAATAGCTTAGTACATTTTAACCCTTCTGACGGTATAGAATCTACTCCTTCGGATTTATTCTTTTTCGTTCTACGTTGTCCAAGATTAATTTCCGTACGGTTTATTAGGTCGTTGAAACACGCAGGATATTCATTATCAATACCAATATCCACCGGTAACACATCTTCAGTGATTATATCAGTTGAAGTAGGATTTAAGAGTGTTTCAAACTCCAATTTTCAAACAGATAAAACATCATTAATGCTCTGCTCCACTGGAATTGTTCTTCTTCTCTCTTGACCAATTCTTATTTCACCTATACTTCCAGATCTGTTTTGGATCATTTGTCTCTAAAATGTCAATCTATATTTGTTTAGTTTTCACGAACTGTCGTTTGATATTTGAGCTTCCTGAGTGAATATGTTACTCTTATATACATTAACACGTTACGTCACTGTCCGTTAATTTTAAGCATATCTAGACATCATTACGTGGTCCCGCCTTATTTCCATTACGCGATGGGGAAGCTTACATTAGCATGATTTTATAACGCATGTTTCTACAACAAAGCAACATTAAAAAAAAAATACTGACAAAAATGCGACAACCTGTTTAAAATTACCTATTAACTGTTTTAATTTTACAACACGCAAACTTTTTAAGACGAAGTTAAGGTTTTTTATTTCATACCCCAGCCAACCAACCCCGTTTTCGCTTCTTTGACAAGGGGTTGGATGGGGTATGAAAGTTAATACTCGGACCACGTAATGACGCTAGCTACTGTCTAAATAAGGCTTATATACCACAACTATAAATCAGCTACGGTCTTTCATATCCACTTCCTATTCCATTTAAAAGGAATATAGACGTACAGCAAAACAAATGATAATTTAGAACTATGACGTCATAGTTCTTAAAATGGCGTCTCCCATAACCTTTTTAGAACAACCTTCAAATGGTCATATATTTTGTGCTTATCATCCGATATTCTTTCACCCCTTTCCTATATTTTTATAACTCCGCATATCTCATATTGTTTGGCAATACGCCTATATTTCCTTTAATGTTATGAAAGTCAAGTAAAATAAAGACGTACTTAAATAGAAAACATGTGGTATAGTGTTTACATTTTTATAAATAATATATAAAATGAGAAATGTTATGAAGATGTCAGTTTGTCATTTTTAAAATGATATCCGTTTTAATTTCCATTGATGAATATATATGTGAAGCTATGAAATACATGAGCATTATTTAAGGCAATTTCTTTTTAAGTAAAAATAAATCCTACCTTAACAAACGCAACATTTCATATTCTCAGTCACAGATAAACTTGCAATATGCTTCATCGCCAACTACCAAACTCTCACTTCTAAACCAAGTAAATCAATAATATTCTAACACATATCTTTAAATTTGAGGTTCCTTTATGTGGGTTAACTATTGAAAGTCGTCACGGGCAAAGATTCTCCTTCAAAAGAATAAACAAAGAATATACGTGTTATGATTAAAAAAGAATATTCACTAAAGGATTTACCAGTGATTGAGAACTGTTTATATTTATGGTAAATATACAATTAATATCTCAATATGTCCTGCACGGGCTCGCCAATTTCTAATTAAAATAAGATAATCACTTTACATGTATACAATCTCACTGGACCGATCGAATTGATTATAATTGGTCCATTTCGCCTGTTAATAGAGTATCGGATATTTGCTTTGCAAGTAATTAAAAGTAGGTTTATTTAAGGTTTGTATTGTGTTAGGGTTGTATATCGACCGTTCAGTAGTCGCAAACGTCGTTTAACTTACACAAACATTCCGTGTCAGGTGCAACAATAAACACGCTAATTAGAGACATTGAGATGTATGATCTGACTCAATTCCACACAGTCATTATATATATAGGCGGGAATGACCTGTCCAGGACTACAGACTTTGAGTTGATAGAAGAAAAGTATGACCAGCTAATTGCGCTAATAAAAGCCGGAAATGAAGAGTGCAAACTTATTTTAAGTAAAATTGCCCCAAGAGGAGATGTGGATGTCAATCCAATTAACAAGATCATAGAGCGACTTTCTATTCATCATAAAACTGAAATTGTAGACTGTTACAGAGCATTCCATGATCAAAACGGTAAATTGTTGATGCGCTATCTAAATGAACATGACACTATTCACCTATCTCGGCCAGGCACTAAGCGCTTACTTTCGACTTTTCACACGTCTACACCGATCGTTGAAGATTACACCAAATGTGTGTTCCCAGACAAACAAAACTTTTTTGGGCACCAATCTAATCGGCAATATAGACGACACCCATTCAGGGGACAGCGTCACCACAATAGATGCATGAATTGCGACGAATCTAGCCCAGCGACAGAGGACTGTCGGCACAGGGCTCCTGTCAAGTGTTGGGGGTGCGGGCTCGTGGGACATAAACAGGATCGATGTTGGAACTAGGATGATGGCAATGAAGCCGAACATTATATTCCAAATGTATTTGTTCATGAAAATAGTTATGATGTTTTAAATCATATATGCACACTTTGCCAAGAAATTAAGTGTAATTGTGACAATTTTCCAAATGTTTATGAAAACTCTAACGCTACTATCTTAAATATTTCGGAACACATAAATTTAACTAATTTAGGATTAAATAATAAAAAAGGTTTAACCATCGGTCATTTAAACGTAGCTGGACTGTCTTCTAAATTTGATGAATTACAATTAATGCTAACATCTAAGAAAAACAAAATAGATATAATGGGTATAAGTGAAACGAAATTCAATGAAAACCATAAAACTGAAACATTTCATATAGATGGATATCAAGTACCTTTTCGTCGCGACCGTTTATTCAATGGCGGTGGAGGTTTGGCAGTATATGTAAAACAAAACGTAAATTGCATACGACGATTAGATTTAGAAGGAGATGATATAGAAATAATTTGGTTAGAAATTATGCCAACTAAATGTAAATCTTTTTTAATTGGTTCACTTTACAGGCATCCAGAATCTAAAGTTGCATGGAAAGAAATATTTGACACTCATATAGAAAAGGTTCAACTTGAAGAAAAAGAAATATTAATTTTAGGCGATATAAATCGAGATTTATTAAATTCCAAAATAAATGATGAATGGTCTAGCTATATTTTATCACTAGGATTAAAACAGTTAATTAAGCAGCCGACGCGTGAATGTTCAACTTCAAAAACTTTAATAGACCACATTTATACTAATTGTGATCAAAATATATGTAATGTAAGCGTGCCCAAAATAGGAATTAGCGATCATTATCCAGTCCTATGTACAAGAAAGTTAAATTATAAAGAAAAAATCAATTCACATAATTTTATAAAATACAGATCATTTAGGTCATTTTCAGAGGAGTCATTTTTATCAGATCTTATCAGCATCCCCTGGGGTAATCTAAACAACACTGATACTAATGAAGTACTTCACACTTGGGTGTCTAATTTTTCAAGTGTTGTAGATAATCACGTCCCAATTAGAATTCACAGAGTTAAACACATAAAACAACCAGATTGGTTTACACCTGATATTTTAGATGAAATTAAAGAACGTGATAAATTTAAGGCTAAAAATGATATGGATAACTACAGAGTTTCAAGAAATAAAGTTTGTACATTGATAGATAATTCTAAAAAAGAATCTTATGAAAGAAAAATTGAGGAAGGAAAATCAGACCCTAAAACAGTTTGGAAACATGGTGCGTCTACAAAAAAGACAAACAACTGTAATTTAATAAAAAGCATTCATAAAGATGGAATAGATATTACTGATAACCAAGATATTGCAAATACTTTTAATAACTTTTTTGTAAACGTAGCCTTAAAAGAACCTATTCCAACTTTAAATTTTGATAAAGTAAATGATTTTGTAAAAACAAAAAGTTCCTGATCATATGTATTTTCACATTCCTCTGATTACGGAATCCCAAACGCGTAAAATGTTAAATAATTTAGATGTATCCAAAGCTACAGGACTTTACCAAATAGGGCCAAAACTTTTAAAATTATCAGCCGATGTTATATCAAATAGTCTTACGTATGTTATAAATTGTAGTATAAAACAAGGTGTTTTCCCAGATGAATGGAAATGCGCAAAAGTTAATCCTTTATTTAAAAAAGGTTCATCAAATGATGTAAATAACTATAGGCCAATATCAATTTTACCTACTCTTTCAAAATTGATTGAAAAACATGTGCATGATTCATTTGTTAATTACCTTAATCATTATAGATTATTATGTAAATCCCAAAGTGGGTTTAGAAAAAAACATAGCTGCGAAACAGCATTAGTATGTATGATAGATAAATGGTTAACAGCTTTAAATGATGGAGAATTTGTAGGCGTTGTTATGTTAGATTTTTCTAAAGCATTCGATTTATGTTCCCACGAAATACTATTAAAAAAATTACAAATTTACAAATGTGGAGATAATACTATTAAATGGTTCAAGTCTTATCTTACAAATAGAACTCAAGCGGTGAACTTAAACGGTGTTCTCTCTGATAAGCAAATTACGACATGCGGGGTCCCGCAAGGGTCTATTCTAGGGCCTCTTTTATTTATTTTATTCATAAATGACTTGCCTATGTATGTACAGGATAATGTTTCAAACGTTGATATGTATGCAGATGATACTACAATATATGACATAAATAAATCTAAATTAGAAGTTGAAATGAATTTACAAGCTGCTTTGAATAACGTCAGTACATGGTGTCTAAACAATGGTATGGTTATTAAATGCTTCAAAAACAAAAGTAATATTGATAACGACACCCCAGAAACGGACAAGATTAGTTAATCAACCTCTAAATTTGAAATATAAAGACTTAAATCTGGAAATCACAACAGGTGATAAAATTCTTGGCATATATATAAATGAAAACCTTAAATGGGATACGCATATAAAATTTCTTAGGAAGAAAATATCTAGTAATTTGTGGCTATTATCAAGAATTAAAGTATTTATTCCTGTTAATTATAGAATAATGTTTTACAAAGCCTATGTCCAACCACATCTTGACTATTGTAGTATCATTTGGGGTAGTACAAAACAATCAAATATCCAGGTTTTAGTGCGATTACAACGAAGAGCATGTCGTATCATTCTAGGTGAACAATATACCACTGTAAGCGAGGCTTTAAATATAATTAATTCTCTTAATATTGAACAGAGGGTTTCACTTCATAAAGCCAAATTTATGTACAGGGTATCGCAAAATGCAGTCCCGTCATATATTCAAAATATGTTCAATTACAATGTCAGGCGTCCAAATCATTTACGTTCTTCAAATAAATCGGATTTTTTAATACCCAAACCAAATATAGAACTTTTTAAGGGAGTATGTCTTACTCTGGGGTAAAAGTATGGAATAACATTCCAAATGAAATAAGACAGAGCGAAAGTATTAAAAGTTTCACAGTAAATTATACTAAGTGGATAAATTTGAATCAACAGTCGTGAAGCTTAAATTGTAAATATGGCCATATGTAAGTCTGTAAGTTAAACCTCTGCCGCCATATGTATGTATTATGTTGTTGTGTAACATTGTTATCATGTTGATCATGTTTATGAATAATGCTAACTTTGAATTTGTTATGCTGATTGTTATATTGCTATATAATTATGTATTTGTATGTATGTAAATATTGCTTTAGAGGGCCCCAAGGAAGATTAGTTTATACTAATTGGGTTACCCTCTGTAAATAAAGACTTTCATTCATTCATTCATTCAACGCGGCGCGATAGCCGTATCCTGTGTATAGGTCGCACATTTTAAAAATCATCATCCAAATAGAACGCAGGAAATATAACCCTTAGCCCGCTATGAATGTATAATGGACTGTCCTTTCTGTAAATATAGATCATTCCATTTATGTTACAAATGGGTGTTTTGGAGAAATGACCGATGAGCAGCCGGACATTGTAAACCGTGATCAGCCTGCGAGTTACCTGCAGGCTGATCTGGGTTTACAATGGACGCAAAGGCTATTGTAGTCGTCCTTAGCAGGCTAAGGGTTAAATACGAATAAATGTCAAAGAGAGATTTTATTAATGAGTTTAGAGGATATAAATAGGCGTTATTATCGACAGTTTTTCTATATATAACACAATTTAAAACAATGCTTGTCGACATGAAGAAATGTTGTTTGTTATTTTTTTTGTTTTTATTGTTGTTGTTGTTGTTGTTTTGTTTTATGTTGTTGTTGTTTTTGAAATATTTGAAATATTATTGGGGTTTTGTTTTTCAAGTTAAGAGCAGGAAATGAATGAACGTGAACTTATGGATTCAAAAAACAATTTTTCACAACAAGAACGAATATAAATTTGGTCTGTCTACCTATTAGGTAAGCAAAATTGAATATTCAGTGAAAACTAAATCGACGTGACCCGTTTTGAAACATTCCCTGTAAAAGCCAAAACATGTTTATCTAAGAAATACGTCAGAACTCTGTTTTCATTCTTATTCTTACAGAACAGCATATAGTATCTCATCACCAGAACATAAGATACACAATTTAGTTACAACACATGACAGACATGCTCGCTATCACGCACGCACGCCAACTCGCATGCCAACACGCATACACATACGTACGCACGCACTCACGAACGCACGCACGCATGCTCTCTCTCTCTCTCTCTCTCTCTCTCTCTAACAGTATTAATTGTTGAAAGGATAAAACAATACATTGTTCCTGCAGATAAACATTACATATATGTACACCACTACCAGGGAGTACGTTATAGGGAGGAGAAACGGGTTCATAAACCTCTAGTTTTTCGATTTATGTTGTCGCGCTAGAACGCCGCCATTTACTATTTTATCGATACAGGTAAATCGATCGTAAGCGCGTTACATTTGCAAAGTTAAAATTTCAGCCAGCATCTCAAATTGGGCAGTTTTTACAGCCCCTTTTAACGGCTTTCTGTTATAATCAACATCACGAAATTACATTCTTGACAAAGATAAATATGTCTACTATTCACTTTTTGTTATTATTAATGCCTAATATAACCCATACTTCGTAGCTCGTTTGCAATAGTTCCACACCATTTTTAATTCTATAAAATTAAAAATTTGGCTGATATCTCAAAAGGCACATTTTCATCACCTCTTTTTTGGCTTTGTCTTATAATCACCACCATGAAATTACCTTCTTGACAAAGATAAATATGTTTACTATTCACTTTTTGTTATTATTAATGCCTAAATAACCCGTAGTCTCGTATCTCGTTTGCAATAGCTATACACTGTCACCATTTTTTATTTGGCGCAGAGTGGCGCCATCTTTGTTACACGGAACCGTCTGGTAAAATGTGCTTTTAAACACGCAAACAAATACACGCTCTGTATCAGAGGACACAATGTGAATAAATAATACTTATGTTTACATTTAGCACCTTTATTGAGTTTGTAAGTGTAATAATTTATAAGAATTTGCTGTTTTTCACAAACTCGCGAAACAACCGGGAGTAGTCATTTTCACGGAGTAGTGAAACACATGCGCGACAACATAAATCGGCAAAACGAGCCCGTTTCTCCTCCCTATAACGTACTCCCTGCCACTACGTATAATTAAATGTGTTACGTAAAAGAATGCTTCTTTACAGTTGCACGTCCGTTTATGCAAATTTCTATCTCCGTAACTGTCCGTTATTATGCAGGATACCATTAGGGCCTTGTCCAGACCGTACGGTTGGTATAAGATAGTTGCAAATACAACTCTTAAAGAAGATTCAAGAGTCCTTGACACGATATAAAAAAAGGGGCACAATCTTGATCTCTATGCGCTGAGTGAGTTGTTTCCCCTGATAACGCGCTCCAAACAACCAAGTCCAACCATTTGGTTCACCTCTGTTATTATTGTTGTTTCACTATATCAGTATACACTTCAATACCCAATTATAAACCATTGTACATTCTTTTAATATTAAAATGTGTTTAAAACTTTAAATATGTATGTAGAAAAATACTCGTTCAAGTCATTGTTTGAAGTCATATAGTTTAAAATAATACTTAATTTATGCAAAAAATACTGTTGAAAATACATGACACATAATTGCAATACAATTAAAATAATTATGATAAACACAAAGGAGATCGAATATCAGTACTGGGTCATAACAATAGCAGAGAGTGCTTATAAAGCTAGAAGGGAGGTAATTTACAGGTCACTGCTATAATCTCCCAGTATGGCTTTTTTTCTGTCGAAAACAGGTCTCTACGCAGAATCTGAAATTACACCGACATCGAAAAAAAAGAACGATCTATATTTATCATCGTTTTCTATGCTAAATAGAAACCTGAATGACTTGAAAAACCTTGATCTGTGGTTGAAAAAAAGTTTCAGAACGTAGTAAAAGTAAACATATCATCTTTGCTGGTGACTTTTAACTGTCCCGTTATCAACTGGGAAACTCTAACAAACAAGATGCTCCTGACCGTGAAGTTGGAAACTCTAACAAACAAGATGCTCCTGACCGTGAAGTTGGAAACTCTAACAAACAAAATGCTCCTGACCGTGAAGTTGGAAACTCTAACAAACAAGATGCTCCTGACCGTGAAGTTGGAAACTCTAACAAACAAGATGCTCCTGACCGTGAAGTTGGAAACTCTAACAAACAAAATGCTCCTGACCGTGAAGTTGGAAACTCTAACAAACAAGATGCTTCTGACCGTGAAGTTCAACAAACACTCATCGACTTACCTATTGAACACGACCTTGCACAAGTAAACAACCTTGACCGTCTCGCCAAGAAAACAGCTTAGACCTTGTTTTAACGAATAACCCGTCACTAGTTAAATCCCCAAACAGCAATCCATGTGTAAGTGATCATGCTGTGGTGGTTACGGACATCCATGTGTAAGTGATCATGCTGTGGTGGTTACGGACTCTGATATTATCCCATTCTACAACAAGTAGAAGTTTTCGTAAGGTAGTCCTATACTTCGAAGGCAAACTAGGAAAACATATACACAGAATGTAAAAAAAAAATTCAGAAAGAGAATCATTGGAACACTTTTAAAACAGCACTTGCTCAAACCATAGATGCCAACATTCCATCTCAAATGTTCAGGAAGGCAAATACAGTCCAGTGGCTCAACAAGACACTAAAACAAGACACTAAATCAACAAGACACTAAAACGAATGACTAAAAGGAAAGCAAGGCTTTATTAACCATACTAAAAAATCAAGACAATGGGTAGAATTTAAACAGTACCCGAAAATAGGAAAGATAATTGAAAAAAGCTGAAATTAACTTTATAACAGTACCATCATCAACAAAGGCCTTGAAAACAACAATAGTAAACCCTTCTGGAGATACATTAATTCCAAACTACAAGATAAAATCCGAACTGCTCCATTAAAGAAGAAATAAAACTACTGAATGGCAGCAAAGACAAAGCTCAAATATTGGCTGAACACTTCGGCTATGTATTCACCAAGAAGGAGATCCGTGCACTACCTAAACTTAAAAAGAAAGCAATTTAAATTTCTTAAACTGAATATCACAGTGTCAGGTATAAAAAATTACTCCACACCTCAAAATCAATTGGACCAGATAATATATCTAACATTATTCTAAAACTGCGTGCTAAACAACTTGCATCATGTGTTTGCAAATTAGTCCAACAATCCATAGACAGTGGATAACTACCATACGATTGGACAGATGCAAATGTCTCCCCAGTCTTCAAGACAGGCGATGTCCAGCTTGCTGAAACTATAGGCCTGTGTCAATGACGTCAGTATTGTGTAAATTACTCGAACATATCATCTGTAAACATTTGCTGAACCATCTTGAGAAGAACAACATCCAAACGAAATTAAACCATAGACTCCTGCAAAACGTAACTTCTTATTACACTAAACGACCGCCTAAAATATAACGATGAAGGTTCACAAACATATGCCATTATATTAGATAGTTTGCAAAGCCTTCGACACCATTTCACATCCTGAATTACTGTCGAACTTGAACGTTTGAATATACAGAAGGCCACATATACAACTGGCTAGAGACATTCCTGGTGCATATGCAAGTGGTAGTCAAAGGTGAAAAATAAAAGACAGTAACAGTTGAATCTGGTGTCCCGCAAGGTACCGTTTGATCCCCCTGCTATATCTATGTCAACACTCATTAAGATCACCTCTACAAAAAGGTCTAGAAGAACTTGAAACATGGGCTGAAAAATGAGACATGTCGTTTAACGCAAAGAAATGCTATATAGGGAATATAAACACCAAGTCTTTTCATTTCTATAAAGAGTTGAAAAAAATCCATATCCGCGAATAACTATACGTAACAATCTGAAATGGTCTATTTACATCAACAATGTAGCTAAAACAAAACCCAATTCCATCATGGCATTCTTGAAAAGAAACCTAAAAAACTGCTCACAAGACTGCAGAAAAACCGCCTATATTTCATGTGAACATTTAAAAATAAACAAGAACCGAATTACACAGTTCTATATTATTAGGCGCAATAATGTTCCTACAGTGATCGCCACCGAGATATATATTTAGTGAGACTTTCCCTTGCCGTTATATTGGATATTTCGGCGACATGTCCAACGTTGACTAACATTTCAAGAAAAATGATAATCAGGGGAATTAAGATCGATTATATGGTAATCCGTTAATCGCAACCCGGTAACTTGCCCTTTATTCTTGCTCGTTCAAATAGTGTGTCTCGCCATGGTACATTAGTAGAGGAGACCGGAGCGAGATGTTACGGATTTTTTTTCTTCAAATAATTCATTTATTTTGGATGTTGTTTTGCAATAAATGAAAATATCTTCAATTTTTCAAAAAGATCGTAATGCGTCGTATTTTTATAGACTTCCAAAATCACTGACTGGTTGAAACACTTGAAAACATCATCATTTAAAAATGCGCTTAAATGTAACTCATTGCCCCGTTCTGTGGGGCAAAGTGTTACACCTGTCGAGGCAAGATGTTACGTCTTATATGCCAGTTTTATCAACAAAACAAATATACCTTTTTATGCTCCGCGAAATTTTCTGGGAGCATATAGTTGCCATCATATCCGTATGTATGTATGTATGTCAGTCTGTCCCGTATTCTTGTCGGCTCAACTCTTACGTTTTTCATCTGGTATACAATAAAACATTAGATACGCCATTCTAATAGGATTCTATAGAATGAAATAAAAAATCATTTACATCAATGTCATTGGCAAATTTAACATATACAATTGGCCCTGAACCTACTGCACCAGCCGTGTCATCAGACTAATATGCCAAAAGGTCCAGTCTAATAGGCTGTTATGTTTTATATTTCAAGCACGGTTATATTCGATAGCCCACTATTAATATACCATAGGAGAACTAATAAATTGTGATTCTAAATGCATTAATGTACAGTATTATTTATATTTAAACACATGGAACTATGTTTAATCTCGCCAAGTCAAATGCAGACCTCTGCTTTACAGGCAGTACAATAAGGTTCACCTCAATGTTCAGATTTAAACAATGTAAACGTTCCCAATTTGTTTCTTCCTACTTCATTTTCACCTTCTAATTAATCACCTCAATGTCCAGATTTAAACAATGTAAACGTTCCCAATTTGTTTCATCCTACTTCATTTTCACCTTCTAATTAATCACCTCAATGTTCAGATTTAAACAATGTAAACGTTCCCAATTTGTTTCTTCCTACTTCATTTTCACCTTCTAATTAATCACCTCAATGTTCAGATTTAAACAATGTAAACGTTCCCAATTTGTTTCATCCTACTTCATTTTCACCTTCTAATTAATCACCTCAATGTTCAGATTTAAACAATGTAAACGTTCCCAATTTGTTTCTTCCTACTTCATTTTCACCTTCTAATTAATCACCTCAATGTTCAGATTTAAACAATGTAAACGTTCCCAATTTGTTTCTTCCTACTTCATTTTCACCTTCTAATTAATCACCTCAATGTTCAGATTTAAACAATGTAAATGTTCTCAATTTGTTTCTTCCTACTTCATTTTCACCTTCTAATTAATCACCTCAATGTTCAGATTTAAACAATGTAAACGTTCTCAATTTGTTTCTTCCTACTTCATTTTCACCTTCTAATTAATCACCTCAATGTTCAGATTTAAACAATGTAAACGTTCTCAATTTGTTTCTTCCTACTTCATTTTCACCTTCTAATTAATCACCTCAATGTTCAGATTTAAACAATGTAAATGTTCTCAATTTGTTTCTTCCTACTTCATTTTCACCTTCTAATTAATCACCTCAATGTTCAGATTTAAACAATGTAAACGTTCTCAATTTGTTTCTTCCTACTTCATTTTCACCTTCTAATTAATCACCTCAATGTTCAGATTTAAACAATGTAAACGTTCTCAATTTGTTTCTTCCTACTTCATTTTCATCTTCTAATTAATCACCTCAATGTTCAGATTTAAACAATGTAAACGTTCTCAATTTGTTTCTTCCTACTTCATTTTCACCTTCTAATTAATCAAATAGGGCATACACGTTATACTCATTCATATTTATTACAAGGTGAGCAATTACCGGAATGTATACCCTGCTTTGCACCGTTAGCGGTCAAACACATCTTATTGGAATGTGTAGACTTTGATCCTATGCGTCAAAGGTACTACAATGTTAATACTATGAAAGAGTTATTTGATACTGTAGATTTTAGTCTTGTTTTAGATTTCTTGAAAGAGATCAGACTATATAAATCATTGTAATGTGTTCTTATATATATATTTACTTGTTTATATACACGTTGCCGGGCATTTATTGATTTACATACATAGTTTATATTACACCTTATCATCCCTTATTTTAACTTTATTTTTAATAGTTTTATCTTTATATATTTACATTAATTTTTAATTAATACTTCATTTTCATAAATTTGTGCGCACAATATGACCTATTTATGTGTCGACGTGCCGTAAAACACCATTCATTCATTCATTCTAATTAATCACCTCAATGTTCAGATTTAAACAATGTAAACGTTCTCAATTTGTTTCTTCCTACTTCATTTTCACCTTCTAATTAATCACCTCAATGTTCAGATTTAAACAATGTAAACGTTCTCAATTTGTTTCTTCCTACTTCATTTTCACCTTCTAATTAATCACCTCAATGTTCAGATTTAAACAATGTAAACGTTCCCAATTTGTTTCATCCTACTTCATTTTTACCTTCTAATTAATCACCTCAATGTTCAGATTTAAACAATGTAAACGTTCACAATTTGTTTCTTCCTACTTCATTTTCACCTTCTAATTAATACTCCCTTTTTTCCATTTTAAAGCAAGCTGACCCATTAAGACCCCAATGATCAATATAGGCTTTGAAAAGGAGATCAGCTATATATGTATCAGAGGTGGGATTGTGACTAACCTCCTTTAATGTGTCGGTAATGACATAAAACCGATTCTTACAGAATGGAGTTGCTTTATTATAGGCGCACTTAAACTGAAAATACGTATATTTATCCTAGAAGGAGTTGTGTGTACATCCAATATACATATCCACGGTTTCATTTAAGATGACACTCAGCCCATATTACCTTCGATAGCAGCTGTAAGTGTATATTGCCAGCCCATATTACCTTCGATAGCAGCTGTCTTCGATAGCAGCTGTAAGTGTATATCACCAGCCCATATTACCTTCGATGGCAGCTGTAGTGTATATCACCAGCCCATATAACCTTCGATAGCAGCTGTCTTCGACATCAGCTGTAAGTGTATATTACCAGCCCATATTACCTTCGATAGCAGCTGTAAGTATATATCACCAGTCCATATTACCTTCGATAGCAGCTGTAAGTGTATATCACCAGCCCATATTACCTTCGACAGCAGCTGTAAGTGTATATCACCAGCCCATATTACCTTCGACAGCAGCTGTAAGTGTATATCACCAGCCCATATTACCTTCGATAGCAGCTGTAAGTGTATATCACCAGCCCATATTACCTTCGGTAGCAGCTGTCTTCGACAGCAGCTGTAAGTGTAAATTACCAGCCCATATTACCTTCGATAGCAGCTGTAAGTGTATATCACCAGCCCATATTACCTTCGATAGCAGCTGTAAGTGTATATTACCAGCCCATATTACCTTCGATAGCAGATGTAAGTGTATATCACCAGCCCATATTACCTTCGATAGCAGCTGTAAGTGTATATCACCAGCCCGTATTACCTTCGATAGCAGCTGTAAGTGTATATTACCAGCCCATATTACCTTCGATAGCAGATGTAAGTGTATATCACCAGCCCATATTACCTTCGGTAGCAGCTGTAAGTGTATATAGCAGCTGTAAGTGTATATTACCAGCCCATATTACTTTCGATAGCAGCTGTAAGTGTATATCACCAGCCCATATTACCTTCGATAGCAGCTGTAAGTGTATATCACCAGCCCGTATTACCTTCGATAGCAGCTGTAAGTGTATATTACCAGCCCATATTACCTTCGATAGCAGATGTAAGTGTATATCACCAGCCCATATTACCTTCGATAGCAGCTGTAAGTGTATATCACCAGCCCATATTACCTTCGATAGCAGCTGTAAGTGTATATCACCAGCCCATATAACCTTCGATAGCAGCTGTGAGTGTATATCACCAGCCCATATTACCTTCGATAGCCGCTGTGAGTGTATATCACCAGCCCATATTACCTTCGATAGCAGCTGTGAGTGTATATTACCAGCCCATATTACCTTCGATAGCAGCTGTGAGTGTATATTCGCCTAAATATGTATATATTTGCCAGCCCATTGCTCCGTTTTATTGAGATGGCAATATGGTAAGAGTGAGGTTTGGTGCACACTAGAACCTGGTTTAAACAAGAAAATACTTATATCCCCATATTGCAGCGTACAGTATGATATAATTGATGAAACAATAGCCCCGTATACCTTTGTAAACATTTAAATCATCGATCGAGGCTCACGATAAGTCGAATTAAGAACACGCAGATATTACAGATATACTATGACACGGTTAATTGCAAAATAATAATACAATTTCCTCATTAAGCATGTAACTAAAGATTTGTTCGTATACACTTATATGCAGAGTTCATCATCTATTTGTTGGTAAATACATGGTAACAAAAAAAATCTAAATCAATATATAGAGAATCTTAAACGAGTTCCCATTTCATATAAGATTGATAAAACGAGTTATGAATTATTTTAATTTTAACGAGCCTTTTTGCGAGTTAAAATTAAAAATAATTCATAACGAGTTTCATAAATCTTATATGGAATGGAACGAGTTTAAGATCCTTTTTATTACATAACATTGCAATCTAATTAGTAAACAATAATTTAGATGTACATAGAACCGCCACGACGTCGGACACACTTTAGCGCCAAAACGTCATAAAATATGTGACGTCGTAACGTCGCGTCTCACACACAACGTTTCGTATAAAAGAGTTCGTGTTTAACCTCTTTACAAAATAGCAGTTTACGCCAACTTTTTAACAAACCAACAACAATGTTTTGTATAACGTGCATTATTTTTATAAGCTGTCACAAATAATAAGTTTATGACTCAGATCTGGGTGAATTTATAATAAATAAAATAGTGTTACAGGTTTAACACAACCAATCAAAATCGTTCCAGGTTGTATTACACGTGTGTCATACAATAGGATTATTACTAGAGTAACGTGTTCTGGAAGTTTGTATCACCTCGAGTAGGTAAATGCCAGATCAAGTATCACAGGAGAGGCGGAAGTTTGTATCACCTCGAGTAGATAAATGCCAGATCAAGGATCACACGAGAGGCGGATCTGGCATTAACCTACTCGAGGTGATACAAACTTCCAGAACACGTTACTCTAGTAATGATCCTTTTATTAATTACCTCTTACATATCATTAACATAGAAATATTTGCATTGCTATTGCATACACATTCAATAAAGAATATTATTTCTCGATAAAGTGCAGCGGGAAAATGTATGTAGTTTTAAGGTGTTGGTGTTCATTGGTCTGACCTACTTGTTTTGTTTGTATGACGTAACGTCGTCTTGACGTTCTCGCGCATAGTGGCGTTAAACTTGCTTGTTGGAAAAACCGCTGTTTTATTTTAAGTAAGATAGTGATACTAATTCTATTTTTAGTAGCGTAGTGATAACCTGTAGTGTGATACAGGTTGTTGTATTCCATTGTAAGAAAATGAAGGTACTATGTATATATTATTGATAGGTATATAATAAAATAGAATATTAAATGGGTGTTCGACACTGCTAACAAGGGACGTTATGTGATAACAATAAATAGCAATACATAATAAAAATATGTATTATATACTTCCCAGTGAAATAGTGGATTGTATGGTTAGAATAAACCTTATATTTTCATTGTTTGTATTTGCTTATAACAGTCATCATTCGTGTCAAAGTTTAGAACTATATTCTATGAGCACTAAATATATGTAAATCGCCTTACGCTCTTGCGTTACTATATTTATCCGCGAATACGTTAAAGGGGAACTGTCGGAACGAAACGTATTTTCTGTTTGAAACAGTTTGGTAGTGTTTCATGATAAAAATTATATAATAAATAGAAAGTATATAATATATAGATTATTTGTTAGTTTGTCGTGAATTTAGGATTTAATTTCATCTCGATATGAGATGTGAAACAACTTATATTTTCACTCGTGCTAAAGCATTCTTGAAAATATATTTTTTCTCACTTCTCGATGAAAGTAAATCCTATATTCACTCCAAACCAACAAATATCCTCTATATGTATTGTTTTTACAAAATGAATATTATCTATTTAATTCAGTTCATGATGATTTTGATAAATTCACAATATTTTCGAAACAAGCTCGGCAGTAATTTTGGTGTTTAATAATTTATAAAATTTGTATATGAATGAATAAATGAATGAATGTCTTTATTTATAGAGAATGAATTAATTGGCCAACACTAATATCCCTTGGGGCCCTCTGTAAAGTCATACGTATGACGTAAAGCTGTGGCTTTTTCTAAACCCACTTTGAGATTTACATAGTAATTCATAATAATTAAAAAAACTCAACAAATGAAATGTGCACATGTTTTTCAATCAACTTGGAAATACTTGGTAAAATTGAGATCGGTCTGTAGTGTTTACATTATCAGATGCACCTGATTTGAATAAGGGATTAACCTTAGTATCAGGGAAAATGCCGTGTCTTATACCACAATTAATAATATATGTAATACTTTTTGATATTACACTGGCTGATAATTTTAGTTTTAGGACCAATTTGGTAGAGTCCGGTGGATTTTGATGTATCTAAGGAGAGAAGCATTTTACGAGTTTGTTCTTCTGTTATGATAGTTAAAATACATTGTGTCTGGAACAGTGCGATTTACAAATGCCTTTACTTTTGCAAAGTCCGAGTTTGAAATAGGCATCAAAAGGCACATTTTACAACAGATACACACCGTTTCTATGGTATCTGTATATATACAACTTTTTTGACATTTTGAGAATCCACAGTCTATAGACACGGCGTTTTAACGCGTCGAATTAACAGTTACCACCTCTTAATTCATTTTACGCATATTCAGTCACGAGTATTTTAAGAACTCGAGAATAAACCAATACCTTTTATGACATATACATTATTATGTATCCGGAACCCCTAGTTAGAGTTTTGATAAACGGTTTTGTAGTGTAGTTTTGACGTTGTATGACGGGTTACTTTCTTTAACATGTTTGCACGCATCTCAGTATCGATCAATGGGTAGTCCATCGTGTCGCACATGTAAATGTATGTGATCAAAAAAAAATAGTTATCAAATTCCAACTAGGAATCCGTCTCGAAACAACTTTATCTCTATATTTATATATGCAAGTTATGTAGAAAATACAAAAAAACTAACGTGACGCCGCGAGTTTTAAACGAATCAAGATTGCCATGTGTCCCTTTAACAAAACACGAGTTTTCATACATACCTACCTACTTACCCATCATAGTTAGAGTCTACAGAACTGAAAAACATATATTTTAAAACATGGTCTGAAAAGCTCTAAATGGTCGGCGAAATGTCTGGGGCTTTTTTCTTCCTAACTGCTGCTGTCAACTATGGTGGCTGATTTGTGCCATGTCGTGATAGCGTCTTGGCAGGGCTTCAACCCGCCAGCATGACAACTTGACACCTAAATATGTCATGCTGGCGCCTTCTGAATGTCGAGTTGTCGCATAACGTGTGTCGTGTTGTCGTGTCTTCGCCACGCCACCACACAAACCCGACGACACAACAACTCGACAAATAAGGTATGTGTCGTGCTGTCGTGTTGTCGTGTCGGCGGAGCGAAGACACGACAACACAACAAATAAAAGGCGCCAACACGACATTTTCATACCAACAACACGACAACTCGACACATAAATCTAAGGTGTCGGCGCCCTCTAAATGTTGCATTACATCTGTTGTCACGACAACATGACAACTCGACAAATAAGGTATGTGTCGCCCTGTCGTGTTGTCGTGTTGTCGTGTCTTCGTCCAGCCAACACGACATGACACACATCAGCCCCCATAGTCAATCCTGCTCAAGGTTAGAATACTATGAAACTGTCATTGCTGAAAGTTAAATGTTAATATGTAAAGTAGAGTGGTTATTCAACATAAGTACAATATAAGACATTAAATATGGTGAATTCGTTTACCCTTATTTTGAGTGTATTGCTGTCGATTAATTTTGGGGATACTTTCCGCTAGTTTTGGGGGTATGGTTTATTTACACGAAACAGTTTTGGGGATATTTGACAAAATACTTTTGGTCATATGGGATACAGGAAGGAAAACGTATGAGGATATGGGATATTTTTATCCCCGATACAAGCCTCGTATTTGCATGTCTATGAAATTTTATAATAATGTTATTAATTTTCTACTATACTGAAGCGAAAAAGAAACGCAACTCGTCATTTTCCGCTATATATTGCATATACTGCACACTTAATTCCACATAATATTCCAAAGAAATTCCAACATGTTTTGTAAAAGAAAAAGTTGCAGTTAGTTAGAGAAAGGACACAACTGTGATGTGGTAGACGTTTTAATCATGGCACACTTTGAAACAAGAAATTCATAAATGTTAAAGTTCCTCTTTGAAAAATTAAGCCATTTCAGTAATGTATTTAACATAAAGAGCTTCCAAATGTTTGCATCCTACGTTTGCTCAACGCGTACTCTGTCAATAATGAAACTTAGAAGGAATACTATTTGCTGTGTTATTTGTTGTTTTAGTCTTTTTTTTCCGAAAGGAAAGGTCTTACGTAGCCATTCGATTAACAACGTTTCTTTTTCGTTTCAGTATATTTTACGTAAGTAATATAAAGTACGAGATCATTTCCGAAACTTTGTATTCAAGCGAACTGAGTCGCCTGACGGTGCCTTATGTTTACATACTGACGGCCAATGTAAATTCACCCGTACGTTATACTTGTGTGTTAAATTGTATTGCTAAAGTAATTTAATGCTGAAGCAATAACAATTGCATAGTTTGAAATTGAAACATATTAATTAACAATTAAAAACACTGATTGTCTCAAACTTCCTAAACATGGTGTACAGTGTTCAATTAAAGTCACACGCGTAGAAAACAAACGTTACACTTCTTAATACCGGGCATGTCCAACCATTTTACCATTCCTAGATAATTATCCCGATGTCACGTTATTCCAGCAATATAACGTCACTTGTAACTCTATCTGAGTATGGCCCGGCGTTATCTTGCTGGAATAGCGTTTTTTCAGCAAGATAACGTCACTTGTAACTCTGGCTGAGTGTGTCCTGACGTTATCTTGCTGGCATAACGTTATTCCAGCAAGATAACGTCACAACGTCACTTGTAACTCTAGCTGAGTGTGTCCTGACTTTATCTTGTCGGAGCAAAATCTTTTTTTTTATTCCACGATAATAAATAATCAAAGACATGCTGTCATAATTTGCCTATAGGGGGCGAATAGTTAGACAAAAGCGGTCTTGACAACGGTAACATTATATTTTTACATGTATTTTTGTTATTTTTGTTAGTGGTAGATTTCGATGGCTAATGAACGTTTTGGGTAGAAAGTATAATACTATATACTATATATTGTGGTAGACTTGCATTCATGTGGACGGTCTAATGGCTGCCTGTACATTAAATTAATCCAGAACATAGTTATTATTTATAACTATTGTAAATTGACCTGAAGACTATAAAGTCTTTGTGTCTCAATGCATTTTATGTTGACACTTCTACTATCATAATGATGTTGAATGATAGTATGAATAAATGATATGTTATTTCTGCTTCGGTGTTCCCTAAAAGTCCAACATATGTGTTGAGTTTTGAGATATACCTAAAAAGCTAACCGACGTGTATCTTACAGACCCTCCGAACACACTTTCGGAACGTTATGGTGGTCCAGGATGGTAGTTGTTGACTTATCTGGACGTGTGTCTGAAATGTCCTTATGTTACGAGTCTTCGTGAAACTTTAAATGTTGTTACATATATATGTATTTTACTTGTGCATTGATTATAAAAAATTATTTTGTTTCTCTAAAACAACTTTGTCATGATTAACAGTTGTAATGGATGGCACTAACTAGCTAAGGTTATCAAGATAAAACATTGCAATCTATATTCAGTACATTTAAAAACGCAACATTGATTTTCGATTATTTTAGTCCGCCGTTAGACGAATGGCAGAAACTTCCACATCATCTTATCGCATTAAAGGCGTTGTTTATGCAACGTGGGTGTCAAATTCGATAAATATATTACATGTAAAGTTGTGTTGAACTAGCTTTTTAACATCATTAGATAAATACCAAGTGTTGAGTTTTCAAATGTACATGTGCTGAGTATATATTGTAAACTTACTTTATACTATTCTAATTTGGCTGCATTTAGTTTTGAGATAGTTGTTATGTTTCTTAGGATAATGCGATGAGGCAGATCTACAAAATGTTGCATGTACAAAATGTAGCAGTTTTGGGGTTTTGGGGTTAAACAACTTTCAAGCTTTTATTGATTTTCAAGGGGACATAAACCTGAAGGTTTTGTGTCATCCCATTCAGATTGCATTTCAAAAAGATAAACATTAGAACTCAAATAACCTTGATTTTTTTACACAAAACTTTCAGTTTAATGTGTTAACCCATTTGTTTAGTTAGTGCTACCAGAATTATAAATAATACGTGATACATATGTGAATTAGTCAATACACATGTGACCTTGACTACGATATAAGCAAAGTATGGATCAATACGCACATTTATCAAATTTGTATTTATTATTTAAGTATAGCACTCTCTAGATAAACGTGTAAACATATAAAACTGCAAGTTACATGTAAAATATTCAGGATTATTTTAGTTCCATTTGCTTTTCTTTGTTTATTGTTTATGCACTTATAATGTGATTAGACAAAAGGAGACATAATCCTTAAAGACGTTTAAGTGGAGCGGAGTATAATAATGACCCATATTGATTTCTCTTTTATATTCTCACATAAAACTGATTCTCGTCAAGAGTAAACAATGGCCATTTAAAATTATGACTCGCACAGCAAACTCAGCACGTGTTTCTCCAATGTATGTAAGTTGACAGGTGTGGAAACGCGAAGCACGTGCGAATCGTCCTTGGCAATCTGCCGGAGTTGGTGAAGGTCTACTAGGTGGCCGATGCCTATCACGATAACGGTGTTGTTATACGCGAGCCACTCAGGCGACAGCCACTCATGCGAGACGACATTTGGAGGGGCGGTGGTACTGCTTCTATTTAAAATGAATCGTTTGCCATTTGGTACACCCCATTTCCCGTCGGTGATAAGAATCACGGCATTTGGAATGTTATGTCGCCCACCAAAGTGCTTGGCCCCGTTGTGGTTCGGATGCAAAACAAAATCGAAAATCTGCTCGGTGTTACCAGATCCTCCAACCGGTGTTATTTGTTGAATGGCGCTTACTAAGTCTGATTTGTTGTCATATCTGAAATGTAAATTATCAAATGGTGTTACGACATAATTACTTATAGACTATTAGACTTGTATTTGGATATATCCACGAGTTCTTCTGCGTAATATTATTGCGCGACTTTAGGACCTCAGTATTTATACGCGGAAGAACGAGTGCATCAATATATTCCAATACAAATTATTGCATACGCATTTTTAATACAAGAACGAACAATAAGAACAAAATGAATCAAAAATGATACACTGTTATCATCACATGACAAATTTCCTGTGAAATGAACTGCGAATTGTATCAACCCTAACAAGTATGCAAGGAGTAGTTCCAGTACACTGATTTTACATCACGTCAATATGAACACGTCAATATGAGCGAATATTGACGTTTCCTGTTACGTTGAAAGTAAACAGAGCGTGTAAATGCGTATGCAATACTCGTGAAAATAGCACCTCATAAAATTATTCAAGATAAAGTAATGGTTGCTAACGTTTTAAGTCACCATGAAGACACTATCTTACTGAAACAACCTTTCATCTCAAAATTGGTGATCATTCTAAACGTTTTACTAAACGTATCACGCTTACGAGCTAATATTAGCCTAATTTTGACATCTTATTCATGTAGAGATAAAAATCTATAGCAGGTAAACGATTGTTAAACATCTGGCCTGAAATTCACCAACCATTCTTCAAACTAGTCTTAGACTTGAGCTCAAGTACTGAACATTTGTTCACAAATATTTCTATGACCTTCGAAGATAAACAATCGTAAGAAGTTGCTATTTATTAGTATGCATCATATTTATACATAGCAGCTTGTTATGAACGTTTATTCTGTAAACTTATAGAAATATTTGTGATTGAAATTTACGTACTTGAGCTTAAGTCTAAGAATATTCTCCAGAATGGTTGGTGAACTCGATTATTGAGTTATCCCATAAACAAGCTGAGTTTTTGTCATTAAGCAAGCGCAGTAACACAGTAACTACGCATCATTCAGGTATGAAACCACTAAATATTTTCCCCATTGACACAAATTTTAAAATGTCGCATATTAATGATTTCCTGCAACTTCAACTCAAGTATGGATAATGCGGCAGTCTAATATTCATATAGAAAACTAGTTTTCCACTTGAAAAATCATTAGAAAAGGTGGAGTCACAAGACATGTAAGAACGTTATTGTTTGTTTACTAAACAGGTCAAGGGTACAGCTGTTTTCATTGATGGTTGCTCACAAAGTGTAAGCATAGAGTCGAAATTTCGAAAAATGTTCATCAGTGATCCAGTAAAACCTATTAATATGCTTCTTATATATACAACCATATGCTTCTTATATATACAACCAACAAAATCGAATAGAAATAGGCAGTTTTCCTCTACTTATAATGCCCATTTCCATCAAAAAAGGAGTGATTACTTCTTTGTTATTGGAACTAAATTCTACACCGCGGAGGTTCACATGCAATTGGTGATGGTAAACCTTCAATAAGACATATACAGGGCAATAACTCCAGCATTTTGTATCTGCATTATCTGTTCTTGCTTACTTCCCCATAACTTGTTTGTAATCTTGCACACCGTGTTTGGTGAAGGTAGCTATAACAGTGTTTGAGGAGTAGGCGAAACGTTTCGCAACATTAGTTTTGGATAATCTACTTGAAGCAGTTATGAAAGAGCCAATAATGCATGCAAATTGTTTTGGATTTATCTATTATTGATTCTTGCACACCAGAACATGACACTTACAATGTATATTAACTTTGGTAGTGTCCGCTATTATATTTTAAAAAGAGTATGCATGTGAACTATGTGTTTTATAATATTGAGATTTTTCAGTAAAACATATAAGGGGAGATAACTCCAGTAATATTGCCATTGCTTCCTTATATACACACACACAATTTCTAGAGATAGTGCACTCCAAGTGTGTTGTAGGTAGCGTGAATAGTTTTTGAAAAGTCAACGACACAAGTTTTGGACGGACGGAATGACAAAACAAAGACGGAAAGACGGACGAAAGGATAAAGCCGTTTCTATATCGCCCCCTGGATAAACAACAAGCTGACATAGTAATACATTTTAGTAATACAGAGTAATTATATATATCTCAAAGGTACACGAATATACCTGTCAAGATTCCAGTGTTTGTGCACGTGGTTATCGAAAGCTACCAAGGAAACCATGGTGTCGTTCGGTCCGATTGTCAACTGATTTACGAGGCTGACTATAAGGCTTTTGGCGTTATCAAACCCTTCTGGCAACATTGAACCGGTATCATCGACCAGAAATATAAGATCTCTTGAACAACCTTAATATAATAATAATAAAACAAAATACGTATCAAGCAGTAATATAGGCATTATGCACCGTTTTTGTCAAGTGAAATAGTCTTTATTTGCATATAGTTATAAGGACTTTTTGTTTTAAGTTAAATGACATACAAATCCGACTGTTTCGTAGTAGTATTGTGTTACAGAAAGGTCCTCCTTATATTTGATTGATCTGCCTGAATTGTAAATAACTTTAGCCTAGCAATATTATGGACAGAGTTGACTGTCGTCCATTACAAAATATACTGAAAGGAAAAAGAAACGCGACTCGGGAATTTCTACTATATGTTGTATATACTGCATACTTAATTCTATATATATTCCAAGGAAATCCCATGATGTTTTGCAAAGAAAATGATGCAGTTAATTAGGGAAAGGATACAACTGTGATGTAGTAGATGTTTTAATCACAGTACACGTTGTAACAAGACATTCATAAAAGTTGAAGTTCCTCTTTGAAAAATTGAGCCAATTCAGTACTGTATTTAACGTAAAGAGTTTGCAAAGTTTTGCATCCTAAGTTTGCGCCAAACGCATACTGTGTCGATAATTAAACTTTGCAGGAATACTGTTTGCTGTGCTGCGTGTTGTTTTTGTCTTTTTCCCGAAAGGAAAGATCTTACGTAGCCATGTACCATTCGATTAACAGCAGCATACTGTACATACAATATAAGCGGATATTCCCGTGTCGCGTTTCTTTTTCCTTTCAGTATATTTACATTCACTTGATACTTTCTGTTATAAAAAAATATCATCTCATTATGTGGTCCGAGTATTAACTTTAAAAACCCATCAAGCTCTTCTCAAAGAAGCAAAAACGGGTTTTGCTGGGATATGAAATTAAATTATTTCGACTTCTCCGTGGCCGAATGGTTAACGACGTTGCGTTTTAAACCTTCGCCTCTCACCGCTGCGGGTTCAAATTTCACTGGGAGCTCGACTTGTGAGGAACCGGTTCTACCAGGAAAAGTTGGTGGTCTGCCTCCACCACAAAAAATCGACCGTCAGATAAAACCTTACATGTGTTGAAAATGACGTAAAAAAACACCATACAAACAAAAGTTTGCATATTGTAAAATTAAAACAGTTAATAGTTAAGTTTATACAGGTTATCGCATTTCTTTCAGTACAAACTGTTTGAAACGTGTTTTATTGTCGACATAGCCGTATAAAATCCTGTTTATGTAAGCTTTCCGATCGCTTAATGTCGATGATAAAGTTATTTTGACGTTTGTTTTATTGCATGTGGATGATAAAGTTGTTTTGGCGTTTTGCTTTGTTTAATGCCAATGACAAGTGTAGTAAATCTCAGATGAAACATGAAGGAACTAGAGTATTAGCGAAGTAAAGTTTAGCATTTGTGTCATAGTTGTCATTTGTGTCGTAGTTGTCATTTGTGTCTTAGTTGTCAATGGTATCCTATCATAATCATGAGAAATTCAGTTGTTGCTATATAAACAATATGGTCGTTAACCACACGTGTATGACTGGCGTTGCGTGTTTGTTATTTACAATACAGATGACGGTTTTTATCACTTCTTTTAACACTTCTTTCATGTAAATAAACTTTAGATGGAGCAATCGACTAAATGACATTGTAAAACTCTGACGACAACTTCCATTTTGAATACAATTTCATTTTGGCATGAATCTTAGGTGCCGCCATGACGTAACAATACGGAGACCTTACAAATGCTTCAAAGATGGGATCGAGATGTTGCGAATGAACCTTTATTAGCGACAAAACTGAATTAGACGAGAATTAAGTTTCCCTTTAAAAGGAACAGCTTGCCTTGTTATGTAACTATAATGAGGAGGTGGGGGAAAAAAAGAAGAATCTCGTAACAGGATAGACGAGATTCCTCCAATTTAAAACAGTTAACAGTAAATCAAATCAAATTACAGGTTAGTCTTGATCATCTGCGACGCTTGTTTGTTTTCACAACAAATGTCTAGAACAGCTCTTTTGAAAAAAAGGACGCAGCAGCCATTTTACCTAGATTCTGGTATCGTTTCCGATTGGCTGATACAGACGCACCTTCTATCAAAGATAAACAGAGCGGCAAAAAGACACTAAATTAATAAATAAAACAAAGAGGGAAACTTCATCATTATATCGACGAACTAAATATGGGTGGTCAAACATATTGTAATAAAAAGAAATACAGACGCATGTTTCCGGTTTCATTATTTTCCTGGACTAAGGGTCAAAACGTTTATATGTACAATCAAGCGTCGAAGAAGATCAAGACTAATAACTGGTAACAATCCCTACATGACATGTTTTCGTCACGTGTCAGGGGTGTGGGGTGTGGGGTGCGGGGGGGGGGGGGGGGGGGGGGGCGAGTGATTACGTGTTGGTGGAAGTAACAGTAAATCAAATCAAATAAAAGGTAACAGAGACGTAACCTATTAATCTACTTCTTAGATCTCTGCAGGTAACGATCCTAAATATGATATTTTTCCGATACATGTAATCAGGGTCCTTATATAAAGACCCTGTTGTGATGAGGGCGAAGGAGAACAATCACCTTATTTCGTTCGATACAGATTGTGGGTAACTTATAACTGTAAATAATTTGTTTCTGTACTGTTAAGATAACAACATTTCGCAATAACAGCATAACATAATAAGCCTCGATCTTGTAATATCGATAGATTGCTTCACTGCGCATGTCCCAGTTCACTCAAACAAGCCTTAACTGTAGAGCAGTCTACTGTAGCAGCTGTGTATGTGGAAGTATCAATGTATTAAGCTAAGGTAAATCAAATCGACACATCTACATTTACATTCTATTATTAGTTTCTTCTATTTGAATTTAAAACAAATATACTAGTTCAAACACAAAAAATGACATTTAACTTAAATTACTACATCTTTTCATGAACACAACCATTGAATAATGAAGAAATGTCACATTTAATGAAATTGGCAGAACAGTGTCAACAAACGTTTCAACCCTATCGCGGGAAGTGGACAATTCTTTGGCGGGAAAATGTACGCACCCGAAACAAACGTCTATCTGTGTAGAAGCGGAACGAGCGTCAGTCGGTATATAATCTTATTATACCTCACGTTTACATTCCTGTTTAAACTGCCCATACCCTATGCGTGGCGCAGTTTTTATTATTACCTGATCTCCTATATAAATGCTATATCGTCATTTCTTGCTAATTCACTAAGGACAAGACTGTTCCCGGTGAAAACGAACTGTTACCGGGCTTTAGTTTCGACTGTTTCCCTCACGTGCTGGAATTTCGTTTGCGTGACGTCATGTTGCTTTTTTCACCATAGGTTCCCATTATAAACAAATTTTCATTTTCACTGTTTCGTACAGTAACATTAATCAGGTAATAAAACAGTTATCACATGTGTGTTTGGGAAACAGTCAAAACTGTTTTCCCTTGGTGTCGGGGGATGTCAGTGTGAACTGTTTCCCTCGGCCTATCGGCCTCGGGAAACAGTTCACACTGCCATCCCCTCCACCTCGGGAAAACAGTTTTGACTGTTCCCCAAACACACATGTGATAAATGTATACTGTTCACCGGTCACCAATTGTTATTGTCAACCGTCGGAAAAATAATGTCAACCTCGTCTTCGCCTCGGTTGACATTATTTTCCTCAGGTTGACAATAACCACTGTCACCCTCACTGGGATGCAATATTTATATAATAACTCAGATCAGATTGGTTGTTTTACCTGATTGATGTGTAGAAAAAGCGAGCATCGTCATTTCATTTTACTGTTATTATGCTAATCAGAATTAAGCTTTTGTTATGTTTCATTATGTTGTTCATTTTACTGTATCTGTGTGGCCCATGATTGGAAAATAAAGTTATTCTTTTCTATTTGTGTGTCAGAGAACCAGACTAAACGGAAACAAGCGTCTACTTGTGCTAATTTCCGCTGGAAAAAAAACATGTACCACTGTCTGGATCGAGATGTGGTACGTCCTTTCCGGAACACGGTACATCCATTCGAGATGGCGGTTAGAGATGTTGTCAAAAGATACGTCCCACATTTAACGCTATATCATGTATTTTACGATAGTTACAAACCTATCTGTTGTTGTTCCTTGAGTACAATAGGCCAGTCTGTCCATTGCCTATGCTTCCCCCTTTAGTTTTGTCGCAACAATGGAGATTTGGGGTCTTCCTTTGATTGTATGACCGCAACGTATTTTGAATCGAGAGAGGACACATGTTCAGGCTGTTTTCTCAGCACATAATGCACCAAGGCTGTTGATTTCAGCAATAAAACAAAGCAATTGTGGTACAAGTCAAATGCTAAAAGTCCAGGTCTTTGTATTTTAAGGAATTATATGCCAAAAATGCATTTTCTGTTTTGTATGAGTGACGGTATATCCACCAGTGACCGGTATTGATTTACCGTCAAAACCCTGAATGTGTTAACGGTACATCCGCGGAAACAGTATATCCTCTGACATGCAATGGCTACGGTATATACTCACTCGTATGAACGGTTAATGATGAAACTTTAATCCGAAATAAATGTCGATTGTTTTTATCACAAGTTTTCCGATTTGTTTTATAATCAACCCATCAACCCATTTCAGTGCATATCAGTAAAATATTCTTTTTAACTATTCTTTTTTTGTTGTTAAAATATCAGTTCGCTGTCTTCCAGTATATCGGCCGTGGATCTTGAATGAGGATTACACTTTGAAGGTAAATAGCTACAATCCGTTAAATGTGTTATTCATTCCGATCCTTGTAGATCGCTGAGCCCGATATATCGGTGTTAAATTCGCAAATACTTCGTTTTTTTACATTAATTTCGAATTGGTGGTTTCACTAATCCAGCCTTTAAAGGCTCTGATTATGTTTTACTCAACCTTAACATATGTTGTCTGCTTTTTAGCTCTACTAGACATGGACCAGTAGGGCTTATGCCATGATCTGTTGTCCGTCGTCCGTCCATTAACTTGTTGTCATCATTCTAGTACATCCATTTTGCATCCTATCTTTACCAAACTTTGCTAGATAGTTGATATAAATAACAATAAATAACAGCGCAAACAAGTGCCAAAACCTGCCAGTAACACCGTAGTTACGACCATTGAATTAACGAAAATTGCTATATTTTGTCTTATTACCACTTTATCGCGTCCATGTGTCATCCAATCTTTACATTGCCAAATTATTGATATAAATGAAAGCTCGAACATGTCATAAAACCTATTTTTGCCTCGATAAGACGATATGGCATTCAATTTTCACCTGATCTTTAGCAAACTTGGCCAACTTATCAATGAAAGTTCGGGCAAGTTCAAAAGCTAGTCAGATCGGACAATAAAACCAGAGTTATGGCTTTTGATTTTCTTAAATATGCTGTAGTTTACGTTGTTAAAGACAATAGGAACTTCATTTTTCATCTGTCCTTTACCAGATTTGGTTCGAGTATTTATTATACCAAAGCACCAACGCATGAATAATTTTAATACCAGTCAAACTTAATCACAATTACATCCCACCCCTATAGCCCCATCCCCTGCAATTGTTTTGATTTTAGGCAGTGTAATAATCTTGGTCATTGAAGAAAGCGATTACAACGATGTAAAAACGATGAAAAAAAGGTTTATACTGACATTTCTGACAAGGACAAAGCAAAAAATGAAGGGAAAATCATATAAACATACTTTACCATTTCATAACAATTTAGTTGAACATAGTTGATCTCTATCACCTAGATTTATTTTTAGATTTTCTTAAAAACTATGATAGAAATGATAAAATGACATACATATATTTGCCTTTGATGAACGCAGAGCATTAAATGGTTCAATTCAGAATAAACAAATGAGTGGCGCCTTATCATACTCTTAACTTCATACAAATGAAATCTGGAGTACGGACAGGGTCACTAAGTACACCATATTACAAAACAAATAGAGCCTGATTTGTTGTTGCTTAAGCCCCTACTCCTTAAAAATCTGGGGAAAGACCCTGGACACACATACCACCCCACCCTACATATCCACCACGGAAAACGTACCTCCGTTAGAGCGATACAGGTCCGTTTGTAACTCTTGTGAGTTTGTTATTTGTTATACGCAGGCTTTATAACCTCCATTCAATTCCATTTTGTTTATGTCGTCCATTATTTTCTAGTTTATCGCAATGTATTTTATTAGTATAACTGGGACTATGTGTGTGTGTGTGTGCGTGCGTGCGTGCGACCTCCATTCAATTCCATTTTGTTTATGTCGTCCATTATTTTCTAGTTTATCGCAATGTATTTTATTAGTATAACTGGGACTATGTGTGTGTGTGTGTGCGTGCGTGCGTGCGTGCATGGGTGTGTGGAGAAAATTGTGTTCCAACCACTTACCACGCTTACCAACGGATTCGAACCCGCAGCCCTAGCCAACTACATCGACACAGAGACTCGATTAATAGTAGACGCCTTAGTCCACTCGGACACCTAGTCAACCTAAAATAATTCATGTCGGAAACCGGGTGATACTAAGGCCTTACTATTGAACGCGTCAGATATATAATATCCGAGTAAAGTATATCACTCGATTACAAATAGATGTTCTTGGGTATCATACCTGAATAAACTGTTTGACTTGGGGTAGCTGTAGATTTAAAGATTATTCTTTATTCCATTTTGCAACATCAACAATGATGCACAAAACAAACACCGCTAACGAATTAAAAATAACGTGAGAAGAACGAGCATTTTATGTGAAACATCTAATAAAAACAAAGGAACAATTTGGTTGTCTTCTGTGAATGCTGCCGTTACTTTTGCGTTTTACGAATGATGCATTTCCTGTTCGAATTTTGCATATGTTTTAATTTCGACAGAAATGATGATTAACATTTCAAGTTACTCCAAGCAGACATGCTTATCCTTGCATTTTTAAAAATAAAATTGTAAAGTTTAAACAGGTTAAACAGACATTAATTTATATTTAATATGTAATAATGTGTACGATTAAATGTTGGTTTCATGACCACCAGTGTTACTACTGTGCATTTTCTACCGACATATTACAAGTCTGTGTAGATCATGGCGTCAGGTGGCACAACGACCGGGTGCTTAAATTCAGAACTAGATTATTAAACACTAAAACAGGCAAAATTGACTTATTGACAAAAAACGTTGGCGTTATTCCAAAATATGAATTAAAGGCAAAGCAATGCCTTCTAGTAGATGGAAACGCATGGATGGCTCAGATATCTGATAAAGCACAAGCATTTGAAACGAAAGATGTGCCCTTGGAAGACTCACTGCATGATGTATCTCTGATGATCGCATAGATGAATCTGACTTTGCAAAACGTCCAATTACTAAGCGACCGCAGAGTTCCACTCCTTGCAAAGGCAACCCAGAGGCTTTGATACAGAATTTCCAGGAAATGACGTTTGAGGAACTGAACTCAGAACAAATTGATTCCAACAAGGATGAAATTTCACACGATGAAAACACTCGAGAAATGGTGCAAATGTTGCCAAACATTTTGGCAGAAATGAGAACACATGGACACCTAAATATCTGGCTTGAAGACACAGTCACTGAAAATGTGACACACATCAGTGTAATACATTTTTAGAAGAAAGGTTTTCGGTATCAACCCACATTATTTTGCGAATTTTGATATTGTAGGCTGGTACCTAAAACATAATTGATCGGTTTCACTTTTTCAATGAATATGTCTTAGATGTTTCTGTCATAGATTGCGAAATTTCAGAAGTCTAGGTTAAATAACTTTTGAATATTTTGCAAAAAAATCCTATTGTGGGTGTTAGCAATTTTGTTCAGTTGATAATTATTTCATTTTATTAACCAGCTATAACGTAACTTCTGCTAAGTGTGAGACACCGAGCCCATGGAGCAAGTTAGTATTTGTGTTTTACTTATATTGCCTATTGATGCTGCCTTGTTGGTTAGAGATTAGATCATGGCGGGGATTTATTTATTTACACTGTCTTGTTTTAATGGGTTGACAGTAGTTTGGTGCACCCTAGAACCGGTTAAAACCCCCAGTGGCCTACTTTGCCACTGACCGTTCTAAGGCGGTAGCCCTATTGTCAACCCTTTTGTGTGTGTGATGTCGTTTACTTTTATTATAACTTTTGCCTTCTTGTTTGTCTGTTTCTATGTTTGTTTCTGTGTTTTTTGGTTGACTGTCCTCCTTGAATGCTACTTTCCCTGTCCGATCTTTTTATATTTCTTAGTACACAGAAGTACAACAGTTACTTTGTGAAAGCAATTCTGCAGACATTTATTCAGTTTTCATTTCTTCATTTACAGAACTTCTTACTTTTCCTTTTAACTCATCACTCGAACATTCATTGCTTTAATGAAACAATTAAACGATTCGTAAGTAATGCACTGAAAGGAAAAAGAAACGCATAATGGGTATTTCCGCTATCTATTGTATGTTTAATATGCTACTGCCAATCGAATGGTACAGGGCAACATTAGGCATGTCCTTTCGGAAAAAAAGGTTTAAACAGCACTGAACACATCAATCGTTACCGCTTTAAAGTTTCATAATCGACAGAATGCGCATTTGGCTCAAGCAGGTGAGCAAACTTAGGCTTTGACGTTGCAATCTCTTAACATTAAACATAATACTGAAATGGCTTGACCTTTTCAAGCGAAACTTCAACATTTATGAATTTCGTGTAACAAAGTATACTTTGATTAAAAGGTCTACTATACGACAGAGTTGTCCTTTCTGTTATTAGTTGTAGATCCCTTTTTCGTACAAAACACGTTGAGATATATCTGGAATATTACATGGAATAAGGTGTATATAATAGTGTAGTATATTTGATTATGCGTTTCTTTTTCCTTTCAGTATAGTATAATCACAGACATAATAAGGCATGTGGTATAATAAGGCGATTATATTTATATTTAAAAAATAAATAAAAGGTGGGTGCATCATTAGTTATTGAAATGTCCGCATTATTATACGTGGTACGGAGAAATTATTATCAGACAGTGTGTACGTGACATACCTGTTTGTACCGGTGGTCCAGTGGGAGGTTGAGTCGTAGGTGAAATGTCTGTAAAGACAGTATTATTAATATTATTAAAACGTAGAGCAACTTAAAGGTCGATACATGAACCCTAAAACTGAACTGATAAAATCAAAACATGTTCTCTATATACCATTCCTTTACTTTGATGTAACCATTGTTGCTTCATCCTGTATAGCTCAACACATAGACACGTAGTTAGTGCGTAGTAAAATACTCCGTTTATAGATAAAACTTGACATTGCAGTTTGAACATTTTGGATTTACAGTGAAAATCCTAGCAGCATCACGAAACCGAGTTTACTACGGTGTCCGGTTAGGGCCATCTTACCATCGCATCTTACCATCAACCATCGATGGTCGATGGTAAGATGTGATGGTCGATGGTAAGATGCGATGGTAAGATGCGATGGTCGATGGTAAGATGCGATGGTCGATAGTAAGATGCGATGGTAAGATGCAATGCTTGATGGTAAGATGCGACGGTCGATGGTAAGATGCGATGGACCATCGACCATCGCATCTTACCATCGACCATCACATCTTACCATCGCATCTTATCATCGACCATCGCATCATATCATCGCATCTTACCATCGACCCTCGAATATTACCATCGAATCTTACCATCGACCATCGCATCTTACCATCGACCATCGACTTATGACACACGTTCTACGGCCACTCTTGGTATCGAACTTTACCAAGTTTTCCATTCCCGAATATTGCAAAGATATATCTGTGGGCGAGAGAGGAGTGAATACATTGGAGGAACACATGAAACATAATTATATAAAGAAAAGCGGACACATTTCAAAATCAGCTTTTTAAATGACCCTAACTGAGTATAACATGCATAACACATGCAGTGCCTCACTTCTTAAGGTCAAGCATCCTTATATTTTACTAGTTGTCTGAGGGCCTAAAGAAACATTACGAGCATGGTGGGGCAGGGGCGGTCTGGAATGTATCTAGTCAATCCACATATAGGGTATAGATCCAGCTTTTAACAATGATGTCCGCAATTCGAGGTTGGTGAGCACTAAGGGATACAGGGGGTGGGGGCGCACCCGGCGCCCCCGCCCCCAACACCTAATAATTCCGGGTCATACATGTATGTCCATGTTACTGTAGATAAAATTTCAAACAATTTCGATGCACGCCCTCAGTATAAAAAATGTTATCGCCCGCTTCGCACGCTCGACAGATAATGGCTAATGAATGGTTTAATTAACACAGTGTTAAATCCTTTTATTTGAAAACGGACTTTTTTACCCTATCAATGACCTACCGCAACCGTTTTATGAGGCTAGAAACGGACCCGAAAATGTATCAAAATCTTACGCCCCCAATCAAACAATTTCGATGCACGCCTGAGTATAAAACATTTTCTCGCTCGCTTCGCTCGCTCGAAGAATAAGCATTAGTTCGAGGCTATGAAGTGAAATTTTAACAATTAAGAAACCCTAAAGGAAGGAGCGCAGCGACTGACCAGGGTTTCTTAATTGTTAAAATTTCACTTCTTAGCCTCTAACTAACTGACTTAGTGTTTGCCCTACTTTTCCCCCGCGCTTCTACGAACCACGCGTCTTAACACGTTCGCGCCAAAACAAGCGCGTGTCATTTAGTAAGCGATTACTTAATGATTAAATGGTTAGAATTGGTGATCGTTAGAAATTTACATGAATAAGTTCGCCATTTTTTTTTAATTCCTCACCGTCTGATTGGAGGAAAAAGTAGGCCAAACACTAATGGCTAATAAGTGGTTTAATTAACACATTGTTAAATCGGTTTAATTAACACATTGTTAAATTCTTTTATTTACCCTATCAATGCACTACCGCAACCGTTTTATGAGGCTGGAAACGGACCCGAATATTGACCAAAATTTTACGCCCCCTCTAAGCTGAAATCCTGGATCCGCCCCTGGTGAGTATTGTTTTGCGGATTTATATAGGCGCATGACCTGCCCCCCATCCCCTCCCCACTGAACCTACTCAAACCCAGTCACAGAAGACTGGCAATACCAAGTTTGTTGTACTTCTGAATTCCGAAATCCTAAGTTTGAAGTCTGATAGATTGCACGCGTCTATTTCCGTAATAAGGCCAAGCAAAAAATACGTGTGTTTAGGCAGGGCTCTATATTTCAATTTTCATCCAAGATTTAGGTAAAAATGCCACAAAATAGTAGGTAGAGTAGGTACGGATTTATTTTCATTGTTTTTCAATATATATATACATATGTGGGAACTTAGCATTTTATACCTAAAACAGCCTTGATCTTTTTTCTGGTAAATTGAAAAAAATGCTAGGTTTCACCAGAAAAAATAGGTAGGGTCGGGTTACCCTTAACACACATAACGTTTTGCAATGCAAGGCCTAAGTTAAACGCTCATATAAATTTAATTAGAACTGAACAAAGCAGGTTATGTTCACCAACACCCACCCACCCACCCAACATTGTTGAATAGTTTTCATTACACTCGTCTGAACATCAATTTAAATCTAATAAAATTGTCTCACTAACAAACCTGAGATTATATTGAGAGAGAGTGTGTGTTGGGGGGGAGAGAGGGTGTGGGTAGCATCTAACCATCGACCATCGCATCTTAGATGGCCCTAACAGGACACTGTAGTTATGCGGTATTTGCCGAGTTATTTATACTTTTTACAAAAAAGACGACCAGGTAAGTCCATTGTTCGTTAGAAATGTCGTATCGATTTACGCATCAGTCCCCACTATAATCCGACAAGCATACATTTTCACTTCTTGAATTAGACCTTGTGGCGCTTCTAAATTCATTACTATTAAGAAGAAAAAAGATACCGAAATGTAAAATGTAAATTTCAATAGTGTACATCTCTGTTTCGAGGCTGCTTAGGTCCCCAATACAGGGTTTGGAATTTAAAAAAAGAAGAAGAAAGATAGAGAAGTGAAACATGTTAAATAATAGACATTTAAATCTATTTATAGTAACACACTCTCGACTGTCTGTTACAGAGAAATAAAACATTTATTGAAACCTTTGTCATATTAACTCGACCTTTTGCTGTCTGAGGTCACTCGTGACGCTGATATGATTTACACCGTAGGCCAACGTGTTCTCAATATAATAAGCGGCTCCATGTTCGTCTGTCAGTCAAGGAAATAACTCCAGGATCAATGACATAACGACGCCGAAAATGGAACTTGACATCAAGTGATAAACTAAAGCGTTCTTAAATTATCGAGCGAAAACTTTACATAGTGTTTCTCTCGAGGTCAAGACCTAGTGACCCTAAGACGCTGAACATCGCATTGAAGGTATGCGATTGTGTACAGAGGGACGGGCACACGGACGGACTGCATCTCTATATCCATCCAAATGTCATTGGTATACTGACGTATAAAGACATAATCATTCATTTGAGTTGTGTGTGAGTGTGTGTGTCAACAGGGATACGTCAAGGCTAAATCTAAATGACGTCATATATTTTGTCATATATTATCCTCTCAAGACGATATGTAATATTCCTATACATTTGCATATAAATCGTGTAGACAATGAACTGTTTGTCCGAAATGATTGACCATTTCAATTTATTTTGGGAACATATTGTAATTGAGCCCAATTGATCAAGGTTGGAGAGAGAGAGAGAGAGAGAGAGAGAGAGAGAGAGATTGAGAGAGAGATGGACATACTACATAATCCACAGTACTGTCTACAGTAGGTCATGGCCAAACTAAAGTGGTCGGTACAAAAGCCATGTTGATAATGGGCACAGCTATTGATGGAGTCCACACACTGCGGGGTATTGGTGGATGTGGAAGCTGTAACGATAATGATTGTTGAAATCAATATGTTTTCTTTGTCGTTTAAGACATTATTATTAACACCAACTTTAAACATGTTTTAAATACATATAAATGCAAAACGCAAAATAAATGCAAAACGTGTGTATTGCTAATCGGCGATTAACAAGCACGAAGGTTATGTACGTCGCTCAACCCATGAATACAGCTGATACACACACACACACACGCACGCACGCACGCACGCACGCATGCGCACACACACACACACACACATCAAACACAATAACCGGAAATAGCCACGCGTGTTGAGTCGGACTGAGAAAAGTTTCCAAATACGAAAAGAGATCTCAAGAGAGCGACGAGATATTAAACTAAATTCCAAACATGTTTAAAATTATACAGTTGGTTACAAAAATATACTCGATCGGCGTGATATTATTCTCTTTTGAGAGTTTATGCATGCATTAGGTTTTGTTCTATTAAAATACGGCGGTTGTTTATGCAGGCATTGCGTGATGTCTTCAGAAACCTCGTCGTGAAAGTGCGCATGGATTTATATGTTTCAAAGCACAGGATCCATGGCTCTATGGTAGGTGCACAATACCACAAGAGTCATGCTTCTTACGGCGGCTAAACAAACACTAATTCGTAAGATCACTTCCTCATTCCGGTTTCTTTATAGTTAAAAACTCAAACATTTTAAAATATAATTATGTAACCTGAATACGTTCCCGCTGTCGATGAGGGTAATGGTGCTACGGTTGTCGCCATTTTTGTTGTTGTTGTTGTTGTTGTTGTTGTTGTTGTTGTTGTTTCTTGGTAGTTGGGATAATTACAAAGGTCTTCCGAACAACAGTCTATGGATAGATGTCGCTGATGCACAGATCGACTACCTGATGAAAACGTCAGCCCCGCACCATCGCAAGCCTGAATAATCGAGGCGTCATTAAAGGTTGAAACTCTAGTTTTATACAGGTAATCACGTTTAAAGCGAATATCATTACGTGGTCCCTCCTTAATTCCATTAAGCTTAGGGAAAGCCTATATTAGTAGGATTTTATAATGGATATTGTGACAATCAAACACGTTTAAAAACATTATTTACTAAAAAAAAATGCGATAACCTGTTTAAAATTACCTATTAAATGTTTTAATTTTACAATATGCAAACTTGTTAAGCCAAAATAAAGGTTTTATGTCATACCCCCAGCCAACCCCGTTTTCGCTTCTTGGCGAAAGGTTGGATGGGGTATGAAAGTTAATATTCGGACCACGTAATGAGTACGAATAAGAGCATCACATCGTCGCATATATATGAATATTATGAGTTTCAAATGAGACCATGCAGAAATAAAATGCCGATGTGGACTATTTTTTTTTACATATTTAGATATTTAATGAGCAGGGCAAAGACGACAAAATGAATACCGAATTTACGAAATTCTACACATTCAGTAAGACTTTCAAAACAAAATATTAAATATTAATTAATCGTGACGAATTGAAAAATAAGAGTAGTAAAATGTACATTATCAGATATAGGTAATATGCAAACTTACCTGCTTCGTGGCACACGAAAATGTAAATTCTTGGTGGCTATCCGTAAATGATTGCAGCTGCTGCACTAAGCAAACCTGGAGTAGACCATTAAGCATTGTACAGGCCCTGATGTAAGGAACTCCGCTACGCGGGTTTCCATATCCGCCGTGTGTGTTTGTGTGTGTGTGTGTGTGTGTGTGTGTGTGGTTCTAAGGTTTATAGTCCCTCCGCCAACAACTCAATGAGCCTTAGGGCTCAGCGAGATGGGTACAATAGAGTCTGGACTTATATCCACCTTTTCTCCACTTCATGACCTTATATACCGTTACCTTCTTTAAAACTACGTTTCCCCCATTGTTTTAAGTCATGTGCCCACTTTACAAATATCGAGATATACTGGATCCCACACCGAACTCTTAAACCCCTGTCACACTAGGGCCGCGTTCTCACGGCGATCCCACGGCGTCCAAGAAAAATGCAGAACGCCGAGGTGCGCGCAGTACGATCGCAAGCATCGCCGCAGCAACGCAGTGGCATCGCCAGTAGACGCATTGGGATCGCATAGAACGCCAAGCGACGGCGCGCACTTTGAGCATGCACAAAACAAACGCCGTCGCTCGGCGTTCTGATAAGAGCGCAGTGGGGTCGCCGTAAGGTCGCCATAGCAGCGCAGTAAGGTCTCCTACAACGCCACAGGAGCTCCGCGGGCGCGCACAGAGGTCGCAGTGCGAACGCTGTGGTTGTCGGTGGCGCTTGCACGGAGATTGTACGGCGTTCTCTGAGATGTCACTGCGTCTCTACCGCGCTTATACGGCGCGTCTACGGCGCTAATACGGAGTGTTATTTATTTTACTGCGCTCTTACAACGACTGTACGGAGCTGTCATTGCGCTCCCAAGGCGCTTCTACCGCGTCCATCGGCGTTTGCATGACATAAACGAACAAAATAGTATAAATGAATTACAAACGTCTTCAACACGCCGTCAGCGCAGAGTGAGCGCCGTGAAAGCGCAGTGCACGCAGTGGAAACGCCGTGAGAGCGCAGACAATCGCCAACAAGAACTCCGTAGGAACGCGATAGAACGCCATGGGAGCTCCGTAGCAACGCCTTGGTCGCTGTGAGGACGCCGTGACATCTCCATCTTCACGAAAAATATCAGATTTTTCTTGCGATCTCACGGCGTTCTTGAAAATTAAACAACGCCGTGCCAACGCAGTGGAAACGCTCTATAGTGTGACAGGGGCATTACTAAGCGTGTCCGTAGTCATGTTACAATCGTGAACGCTCGGCCAATCCCGTCATTCTTCGCGATCCCGCCTCGTGTGTAAAACGCTCGATTCAGGTAGGTTTTCGCTTGATAACTTTCTTAATATTTATAGAATTTTATTCAACTAAAGTGCAGAGACCCCTCCAAAATAAGCTCTTTCCTCCGCCGCAAAACGTACTTCGATTTATCTAGTACTTTCTGATATTAGCCCTCCCAAAGTCTTGGAAACGTTTTGGGAAGGCTTATCTCAGAAAGTTCTGAATGAAACAAATTGCCTTTACGGTATAGTCAATAGCTCACACTGTAATGGTATGTGCGCTTTATTTGAACAAAATGCGTTAATTTTTTGATAAAGATACGGAAAAAAAAACTACCTGAATCTGAGCGCTTTGTTTACTTCTTTTTTTGCCGTGAAACCGATCAAAATGTCACGTGGTTTCGCTACCCTGGTTATATGTAGTTGTTTAAAAAAACTACTTTAAGTTAGTATGTATGGTAAGCACAGTATTATATGTTATATTATGTGATATATTACATGAGGAGCGCTGTGGTCTAGTGGTACAGCGTTGGACCCATGATCCAAAAGTCGTGGGTTCAATCCCCGCCATAACCACATGTGTTGCGTCCCTGAGCAAGACACTTTATCTGCATTGCTTAGTACTGGTTCTACCCAGGAAGACAATCAAGAAGCAAATCGCTTACAACAGGTATAGACTTAGCTAATTTAAAAAAAGATATAGCAACAATAAACACTATATAAATGATCGCACTTTTGCTAGATATGTGCTTAAAGTAATCAGATATAGTGTAGTGCCTACCTCACCAACAGAACATGTCTTGGTGCTGTTACAGTCCTTGTAATCCGACACCGGAGAGTCGCAGTGAAAGCAGGTTATGGCTGAAATTATTATTAAATTAAATATTTAAATTATTAATTAAATATTTAAACACTAATTTCAGAGAGCTTTTGTTATAATCGATGGAAAATGAATCAGTTTAAATTAACACACGTCCTCTATCGTACCGTGCAACCGGGGCTCGAACACACGACCTCCAACGAACCGTGCAACCGGGGCTCGAACACACGTCCTCCAACGTACCGTGCAATCGGGGCTCGAACACACGTCCTCTATCGTACCGTGCAACCAGGGCTCGAACACACGTCCTCTAGCGTACCGTGCAACCGGGGCTCGACACACGTCCTCCAACGTACCGTGCAACCGGGGCTCGAACACACGTCCTCCAACATACCGTGCAACCGGGGCTCGAACACACGTCCTCCAACATACCGTGCAACCGGGGCTCGAACACACGTCCTCCAACATACCGTGCAGTCGGGGCTCGAACACACGTCCTCTAGCGTTCCGTGCAACCTGGGCTCGAACACACGTCCTCCAACGTACCGTGCAACCGGGGCTCGTAAACATTTCCTCCAGCGTACCGTGCAGCCGGGGATCGGACACACTTCCTCTAGCGTTCCGTGCAACCGGGGCTAGAACGCACGTCCTCTAGCGTTCCGTTTAACCGGGGCTCGAACGCACGGCCACTAGCGTACCGTGCAACCGGGGTTCAAACACACGACCTCCAGCGTACCGTGCGGGCGCTTTCGAGGTCTCTCAGTTATTCACCCTAAACCTATACCCAGCTACATTGACTTTTGCACGTTTTTTTTAACAATCCTTACTAACCAAAAAGCCTATGTGTCAGTCCGTTTTGTGTCGCCTGCGAAGAATGATAGACAATTAGAAATGATTGTGTCCGCCATCCGTTGTCGTCGTCAGTCGTCGTCCGTCGTCCGTTACACTTTAACCTGCAACCTAACCTTGGGTATAACTTGAAAGGTATTTGACCTATGTTCATAAAACTTCACACACATCTTCATCTGACCTCAAGGAATGTTGTTAAGTATGTCCAATAACTCTGTCTTTCATTTGGGCAAAGTTATGCCCCTTTTTATAAAACGTTATAGTTAGATTGTACTTCCTGAAAATAGCACACGGCAGGGGACACAAGTGTTCCATGGATCACCCATCTAGTTTTTGACTAGTAAAATAATATTATTGTAATTATTTGCGTACATATTTCTGATAAAAAAAAAATATTGGTTAGGAAAGTACATGCAGTATTATTTATTTTATAGCCAGTTATACCATTGGTCCGTTATTACCATTGGTCCGTTTTATGTTTTACCAAGTACACCTGCTTTGACAATTAACATGAAAACTACACTCTCATTTACAAAGAACGATATTTCCAAGGCGTGCTTCTCTATGGACTAACCTCTTTCTAATTTAGCACACTTTATATACTATTTGCAGTATTAGTAATTGCAAAAAAAATAGATGGTAAGAAAAAACAAACATTCATACTTACGACACTTTTTACAAAACCTAGGGCACGTTGTTGTGGAGAGGATGGGATCGGAGCATAAATCTGGATTCTGCAACACCAACAGTTCACATGCTAGTGGGTCAAGGTCCTGGCAGGAAGGTTGCTGGGACTTCACTGCATTAAGCACGGATACTGGTTATTAAAAACAAAGTATACTAGTCTTTATAGTACGGAGCTTTATATTCATTTGCTAGACAGGGGCGTATTACGAGAAGAGACGTATCTATTTCAAGCGTTTTAAGAATACTACTGCGTTTAAAAGTGCATATGTATATGATATTTCGGTCTACGTAATATATCGAGTTACAAAGTTACAACGGTCCAACATTGTACACCCTATTCTGGTGTCGACCTAAATCCTTATAGGACGGTAGCGTTTGATATTTGCCTTAACGATTTGTTCTCTTGTTGCTTTGTCTTCTACCAAGTCATTGAGTACTGACTTTTTGGCCTTTTAGGCTTTTGTGTTTTTTATCATTTACATGGTCATTTATGTGTTTTACTTATATTGCCTATTAACGCTGTATTGTTTGTTAGAGATTATGACCTGGCGAGGATATCTTTATTTACACTGGGAAGACGTTTACTGGGAAGACAATAGGGTAAGAGTGAGGTTGGTTTAAGAACCTGGTTTAAGGCGACTTTTTTGCCACTGACCGTTCCAATGCGGTAGCCCTATTGTCAACCCTTTTGTGTTTGTGATGTCGTATCTTGCCTTTTATTCATCTTTAAAGTTGTTCTTTATTTCTGTGTGTGTTTGTGGCTGACCGTCGTCCTTGAATGTTACTTTTCCTGTTCGATTTGTATATCTACTTTTTATATATGTATTAAAGACGTGATAGAACTTAAAGGGACACATGGCAATCTTGAGTTTTATTAAAACATCTAAATTTATTTGACGATTTACTTATCCTGCATTATTTTGACTTTAAAACTGCTTGCATATAATTAAATTTAAAAAATGAGATTTGAATTGTCTTCACTATTTTGACAAGTTTTTTAAATATATTATTTGTGCAATATTATAAAAAGTTAGTAATATGTAAAAACAATTCGCTTTTAACTGTTCTAACAATTAATATTAATGATTTAACAAATGCAAGTTAAGAGGAAAACTAACGGGACGCCGTGAGTTTTAAAAAAATCAAGATTGCCATGTGTCCCTTTAACATAACATTAATTTGCCACTAGTGCAATAACAGTGTCTATTACTAACAGTATGACGACATCGCTCACATGCCATAATATCGGAACCAATCAGATTGTAGATCGTGGCATTTGTTGTATACTATTTAATATATAAATATGCGGTGCAACAAACCAACTGCGCCTTTGCCTTTGGTTTGAGCCTTATATAGAGCAACCTTTTTTAAACCATACAATTTTAAAATATTTCAAAACATATAAGAAACTAATACGGAATAAATATGACTGGTTCCGACAATTTGGCATTTCAATACTCTGTGACAGTGCAATAACATTCACGTGCTAGTCAAATAGCGGTGTCATTTACAAATAGTATGAGAGTGAAATAACATTCACGTGCTAGTAAACTAACGGTGTCCTTTTTCAAATATAAAGTTATAACAGCGAAATAACATTCACGTGCTAGTAACTATATAAACTAGTAAACTAACGATGTCATTTTCAAATATAAAGGTATGACAGGATATATAGTTATGACAGTGAAATAACATGCACGTGCTAGTAAACTAACGGTATCCTTTTTCAAATATAAAGGTATAACAGTGCAATTACATTCACTTGCTAGTAAATAATGGTGTCATTTTCAAATATAAAGCTATGACAGTGAACTAACATTCACGTGGTAGTAAAATAACGGTGACATTTACGAATATATAGTTATGACAGTGAAATAACATGCACGTGCTAGTAAACTAACTGTCATTTTCAAATATAAAGTTATGACAGTGAACTAACATTGACTTGGTAGTAAAATAACGGTGACATTTACAAATATACAGTTATGACAGTGAACTAACATTCACATGCAAGGAAAATAACGATGTCATTTTTGCAATATGTTTACGTTATTTTAAGCACATTTTAGGCTATATATGACGTTCGTTTTTTCATGGTTGAGACAGACCACAAACGTTTTTCTGTGTAAAACCAGTACTGTATACCTCTCGACATCCGTAATAATCGACACTTTTTCACTTACAAATGGAGCTCTCCCAGTAAGATTCGAACCCGAAGCGGTGAGAGACGAGACGGTTTCAAAAGCAGCGTCTTCACCATCCCATCCACGGAGGTACTCCATACAAATATCGTTTGGAAAGTGAAATTATTTTATTTATAGATGTACATGTTTCAACATGTAATTCTTGCGTACAATGTTATTTATACCTGGTCATCTTTGCTTCAACCCCTTTTTGCTCTCCTATTGATCAAATAGTAATTATTTATAGAAATCTAGCATTTCCGGTTTGGCCTACAATCAAATAGCGCTTAAGAATCCAAACACGATATGATTCGGTCCATTCATGAGGTAGTTATGGATATTTAAAGTTTGGACCAATCAAAGTCTAGCATTTATGTCACGCGACTCCGAAACATGAAACAGTAATATTACCGTAACTATAAGAGATAGGTTAATACAATCTTTAAAATATCGAATTTGGATTTAATTAGTTTTACTTTTATGTCATTAAATTCATTTCTGAGATTAATATAGTTAAACTCTTAAATACTTGGTACATTTTACATAAAAATTAAACAATGATTCACATAGTTTACCTATGTTTATTAATTATCTTATCAAACATTTTCCCCAGGGACTTTAAAAAGACAGACGATGGTCGCTTAAATGGTTTAATTATGACTTGTTATCGATCAGCGTTCAAAAAATCTCTCCACCGAGCCAAGATGACGCCTTTGTAGGAACCTCAAACGTGAAACATGTCACAAATGTAAAAACGGTTACAAATGTAAAAAAAATAAAAGTCACATATGTAAAAACATACGATAAATGTAACACGTTTGGTGACATAATGTAAAAAAAAAAAAAAGTGACAAAAGTGAGAAAAAAAAAGTTAACAAATGTAAAAAAAAAAAGAATTACAAATGTAAAAAAAAAAAGAACACAAATGTAAAAATGCATTATTAAATGTTCTTTTTTTTTAGCTTAGTTGATCAAAGATCATGACCATGACGTGGTGCGTCGTCCGTCCGTCCCTAAACTATTTTTGTAGCGACTACTTCTCCAAAACTACTAGATGTATTTTCATGAAACTTTACAGGAATATTGTCCATAACGTCTAGTTGAACTTAGCAAAATATCACGTTGATGTGAAATCCAAGATAGCCGCCAAAGCTAATAATAGCTTTAAAAAACAAGTTCATAGCGACTACTTCTTGAAAACTGTAACTGATATTGATATGAGATTTTTCTAAAATGATCATCATGATATGATGTTGTTCGACGTTACACATGGCTGCCAGTGGCCATCTTTGTTTACATAGAGTTTGTATAGTAAATATTTGTAGCGACTATACTTCTCTGAAACTGCTTAACGGATGTTCATGAAACTTCACAGAAATGTTGCTCTTGATGTCTAGTTGATCCTAGCAAAATTTCAGGTCGGCCGGAAATTCAAGATGGCCATCACGGCTAAAAATAGATGTTTTAAAAAATGTTTGTAGCGACTACTTCTTGAAAACTGTAAGTGATATTGATATGGGACTTTTTATAAAATGATCAGCATGACATGGTTGACATTTAACATGGCTGCTAGTGTTCATCTTTGTTTACATAGAGTTATATAGTAAAAACCTCTGAACCTACTTGACAGATTGTTTATGAAACTTCACAGGAATGCTGATCTAGCTATCAATACCTATCAGTAGAGCTTCAAGGTCATTGACCTCTTGTTGTACTTGTATTCAAGGATAAGACATAAAGACATTTTTCGAGCCTATGTTTAGATCACCTCAGCTATTCTTACCCTCAATATAGCAATGCTATAAAAAATAAAAAAATAAGAGTGGCGTCAATTTATATACCTGAGTTGATCAGCCATGAAGCGTGCTGGCTGTAAATATTCAAGCTTCCCATGCTTTTTCACTGACCAAGTAGCGTTGGGAAATGTGTCTGAAGCGTTTGTACTAAATTTGAAAATCACCAACAGTCCCTTTAATAATGAAATTCATTATTCTGTGGAACATTTGCTTTGCTTTTTGTTGATGTTTTAGTGTTGCATTTTTTGTCTTGCCCTTTCAAAAGAAAAAGTAGAGACATATGAGTATGTGTTAATTTTACTATGGCAACAAATACGAAGGCATCGTTCAGTTTTTGCTAAGTACAGGCACTATGTTAACCTAGAGTCAAATTATATAATCAGGTATTATTGCATAATTTCACTTATTCATAAAACTTACACATGATGTCTCAAGCCACATAGCTACAAGAAATAAGTAAAGATCGCAGTCAAGGTCATCAAAACGGTGATCCTCATCCCATGTTCTTTTTAGATCACCTGAGCTGAAGGCTCAAGGTGATCTATTGGAAAGTGATCTATTGGAATCACTCTTCGTGTTGTCAGTTGTCTTGACCAAACTTCACATAGATGATCCTTAGATGAATGCTTTTTAAATAATACTTTCTAGAACAGGAGACACGTGCACCAAAAGGCACCCATCTAGTCTAAGTAGTTGTCAGAATGATCGTGTGTTTCATGTTGATCAAGACTGTGTAGGCATGACATGAAATTCGATGGAATTCTTATGAAAAAAAAATATTTTGGAATAAATCTTTTTATATGGTAAAACTCAACTTTTGGTTTTCATTTCCCCCCAAATAGTCAAACTATTTCAGAATTGCAGAAAGAAACTGGGAGTTAAGAAAAGTAGGTTCCTGGTAGAAGTTATGATGACATGTACATTCAATTGATAAAACTGTTGAAAAAAATATTATCTATTTTAGAATCAATTTAACTTTTCAATGAGGAGCCCACGCTTTCACTATGTCTCAGTAGAAATGGATATTCTACCGTCTGAAAATACACAGATGATAGTTGTCTCTCTTGTACTTTTTTTATACGCGAATGGTATGGGGTCATCCATAAACAATTACTCATTCCTGGCGACAATTTTGAAACTATAACACCCAAACAGGTACATTGCGCTTGTAGAAAGAAAGAACCTCATTGTTTTGGATGGTTGAAGGACAAGGTCACCATGCCTTTATGGAAATATGAATTATGTAGCATGATTTCAAAAACCGCCATCAAGAAACTTCACGTATATTTCCCTAGGTGAGAGTAGGAACACTTGATTTGGGGTCTAGGCAGTCAAAGGTCAAGGTCACCATAACTTTGTATGGAAATATGCATTCCAAGCTATAACTGAAACCATAACACTCATGAAACTTCTTAGGTACATAGTCCTTGGTGAGAAGTGGAACTTATTGTGTTTGGGGTCAGTAGGTTAAAGGTGAAGGTCGGTCTGACCTCATGTGGCTATATTTATTTCACGTGATAACTTCAAAAACACGACACTAATCTTAAAACTTATAGATACATTGCCCTTGGTCAGAGGAGGATCTCTGTTGATTTTGAGTTCACTAGGTTAACGGTCAAGGTCACAATAACCTCATAGGGGTATACATATTCCAAGTGATAACTCCAGGAGTATAAAACCTCATGTAACTCATGTAACTTTATAGGCAAATTGCCTTTGGTAAGGAAAGGAACCCTTTTGCTTTTGGGGATTGAAAGACAAATGTCAAGGTCACCATGACCTTAAATGCACATAAGCATTCCAAATGACAACTTCAAAAGTATACAATCTGGCCTTAAGGGTAGTAAAAGTGTGCATTGTCTGTAGTGAGAGGAGGAATCCTATTATTTTGGGGTTTAGTAGGTCACCAAGGACACTTGGAACTGACAATTGCCGAATCCTGAGAAACATTCTCCAACCTGTAAATTGTAAGTATAAGGCCATCTTGAAACTTACAGAAATAATACCCGTGTTAAAATATTAATTTTAGGGTCAGTAGGTCAAAAAGGTTAAGGTCACACTAACCCAATCAACCAAAAACGTCTCTTGCGCTGTAATTTATTTACTATTATACCTTCAATCTTGAAACATACAAATACATGTAGTATCCATTTTTTGCAACAACTACCCTATTGCGTTCATGGTAGTAGGTCAAATGTCAAGGTCACTCTGACCTGATCATGAAAACATATTTATCGGATGTCATTCTTGGATCTTTTTGCCCTACAATATTAAAACTTTATAGAGTCCTTTAAATTATCAAAGGGCAGCTTCGACTGCTTTAAAATAATCTACGACCAGGGACGCCGCATTGGTTACAGAGGGTTCAACAACTGAGTATACACTGGAATCCTGACAGTCCCTCTTTTACCAAAGACTTCGAACATAGTCCCAACACCACCCTACGGCCAGCCATTCCATTCAACAGCTTTCCAAATGTTCACATAGTAACAACGTACTGCTGCCAACTGGAATTTAATTATGTGCGCCTTTTTATAATTTATTCGGGGCGTCCGTTTCAGAGTGGTTGGTTAGAGTCCACTTGCTGTAGGTTCGATCCCTCAGGGGCCTAGTAATCTCTATGGAAGGAAGCTATCCAGTGGGCTTGCGGAACGTCGGTGGTTCTACCCAGATGCCCGCCCGTTCATGAAAAATTGCGGTTGTGGTGATGATGGGTTGGGGATGGGGGTGGGGCTGGGGCGCAACATAGCGTAGAATTGATAAACAAAAATAACACAGAAATATGTAAAAAAAAAAAAAAAAAAAATCGGGTTTGGGGTGGAATGGGGTGTGGGGTAACTTGAAGATCGTATGGAAAAATGAGGAAAAGGCGGGGGTGTGGGGTGGGAGAGACACATAAGAAATATATATTTGTAAGAATTGACTAAAACAACACAGAAATATGTCCTAATGTAGTGCATACTTATGTCCATTGAATTTAAAACTGAATCACATGGTTTTAGTCGTATGTGTATTTTGCCTATGCTTTTCCCAGATGACATCCAGTCTCTTTAATATATTAAAATAGCATGTATATAGGTAGAGCCTCATTTAATAATTTAATCCAAATTGAATAGGCGATGTCCCCTGTAAGTGTGATAATAAGGATCAATTACCATTCATGGAAACATTTGCAGTGTCCAACAACAGATGTGCATTAGCACTTGATCAATATCACATTTGTGCTTTAAAGTTAGTTTGCTAATAAACGTAATCTTGAATTATTGTGTCGTGTTCATTATCAGCTGATAATCTAAGTCTATGTAAAACATGTGACCTCTGGGGCGGGGCTAAATGTGACCCCAGGATCACCATTTGAACAGGCTTGGTTAGAGGACCATACGCTTATAGTTAATGCAAATTATTAAACCTCTGGCTCTTGTAGTTTCAGAGAAGAAGATTTTCCCCCTATATAAGCCTATGTAAAACTGCGAGCCCTGGCGCGGGGCTAAACTGGACACCAGGGTTACTATTTGACAAACTTAGTAGAAGATATAAACTGATGCTACATGCAATGCATGAGAGCTCTGTACCTTGTGGTTTCAGAGAAGAAGGGTTTTTAATGTTTTTTCCCCATATAAGTCTTTGAAAAACATGTAAAATCTCAATATACAAATTTTGGACGCCCGGGGCACGATCATGTTTTATCCGAGGGACTTTATTTGAAGAGATCTGATAGGCTAGGCGTTGGCGATCATTTTAAAAGAAAAATTGTCGAAATCTGTCCACTGGTTCTTTAGAAGAAGACTGTTTAAGGTTTTGATAATATATGGTAATGGCGGCCATTTTGGACCTAATGCTAGCAAATCTAAAGAGCAAGTCATTTGATTATTATACATGTGTTGCTTCGTCAAAATTGGCCAAGCGGTGTCTGAGGAGAAGTCGCCACGGACACAATTTTACGGGCGGACGGACGGTAAGACGGACGGACGGACGGACGGACGGACGCCGCACCACGTAATGGTCATGATCTTTGACCAACAGAGCTAAAAAAATTGAACGTTTAAAAATGTATTTTTACATTTGTGTTCTTTTTTCTTTTACATATGTAACTTTTTCTTTTTTTTTACATTTGTTAACTTTTTTTTTCACTTTTGTTAATTTTATTTTTTTTACACATGTCACCAAACGTGTTACATTTGTCGTATGTTTTTACATATGTGACTCTTTTTTTTTTACATTTGTAACCGTTTTTACATTTGTGACATTTTTCACGTTTGAGGTTCCTACACGCCTTTATCATGTTTATAAAGACTATATTGGATAATATTTCAATAATAATAACTTAAATTTAAATTTAGAAAGGTGATTTTATATGATTAACATTGGTTCTTGTTTTTGTTTTACAATTTGATTGTTGCTTATGCCGATCTAATTGAACGTAGAAAATGTCAATACCTTAACAGACCTATAATACCGATATCGCGTGATAACTAATTAATATCACCTCATTGAATCTAAATGTCGGGGTCATTAACGTAACCATTCAATATTTCCGATATTGCACGCGACTGATTACGTCATTACATTCAATTGTCATTTATATGCTTGGGTCTAATTGAAGCTAAAGCGTCCCATGTACTACTAATAATGTATATGTGCCGATTAAAAAATATAGGTTTATTCACAGGTTCTTAAATACCCTTGATTGAATGCGTTAAACGTATTATGAGTTGGTAACTCTTAATTCGACGCTCCAGATTTGAGGTTTGGCCTGGCTGGTTAAAGCCGTTTATATAGGGTCTACAGAGTTTGCATTCTCACCATAGGTAAATTATAGTTGATCGACAATAGATTTAGAAACGGTGTACATATACTACTGTTGGCGGGATGACTATTTAAGCAAACATGAATTAATGGAATATAAAAAGTGAAAATGGTTTTCATGAATTACTCTTATAAGTTTAAGCTAGTGAGAAAACATGAGAAAACTGTTTATAACATGCTATTATTTAAAGTATTACCTATTCCGACAGCCTGTATAAGTATGGACAACATCGTTATCTCGGGAGTCCAAATGTGTCGCTAGAAGACGACTGATTTCGCGGTCTATAGTTGGGAGTTCATTGCATAATCAAGATTACTACTGCCCTATTTCGTGACAGGTTTTATCAAAACTGATCCTCACGTGTTCAAATCATTATAATAATGTATACTGCAAGGAAAAAGAAACGCGACACGGGAATTTCCGCTATATATTGTATATACTGCACACGTAATTCCATATAAGTAAAGTAAAAGTAAAGTGTTTGTTTATTATAGTGTCACCCCTATTGAAATGACTTATGAGACACCTTTGTCTTGAACATCATTACTTCCTGATTCCCATTTTTTAATGCCGGGCACCAGGCAGGTAGGCAATCGGTAACCGTTATTTAACTAGCTGGCGGCTCACCAACCGGTCTCTCTTCAGTAACAAGCCCGCCTCTGACGGGACTCGAACCTTCGACCTCCGGATTACAAGGCGGGTGCCTTAACCACTAGACCACCGTAACTCCGTATACATTCCAAGGATATCCCAAGATGATTTGTAAAAAAAAAGTTGCAGTTAGTAAGTGAAAGGACACAACTGTGATGTTTTAGACGTTTTAATCACAGTACACGTTGTAACAAGAAATTCATAAATGTTGACGTTCCTCAAATGTTTGCACAATTTTGCATCCTAAGTTTGCGCCAAACGCGTACGCTGTCAATAATGAAACTTTGCAGGAATACTATTTGCTGAGTTACGTGTTGTTTTTAGACTTTTTCCGAAAGGAAATATCTTACGTAGCCATGTACCATTCGATTAACAGCAGCATATTTTACATACAATATATAGCGGAAATTCCCGTGTCGCGTTTCTTTTTCCTTTCAGTATATACGTGCTGATTAAAAGTAAAGGTTTTTATATACGGGTTCTGAAAATACCCACGGGTTCTAAACATAGCAGTGATTGACTACGCATAAAATTAATTCGATAGGCCTGGCTGATTAAAACCGCTTATATTATGTCTATAGAGTTTGGATTCTCAAAATATGTAAGTTATATATAGAGAGGATCTTACATGAGTGCTCATTTATTATTGAATTTATCAAACGAGTTGGCAAAATGATATAATGCGAGGCTCTTGCCAAGCATTATATCATTTTTTCCAACGAGTTTAATAAATTCAATAATGAATGAGAACGAATGTTAGATTCTATTTATCTCATAACTTATAAGTCACATTACGTCAGAGAACGTACATTAACGTGACGTCCATGACATCATTAACGTTATGTTATACCACTAGTGGAATATCAAAAATATTGAATGGTGTTATTACACCCACACCGAATGTTATGTGATAAATATATATATATACCCCGTGGTCAGTAGGTTTAGAAACGGTGGACATATGTGTTTATTTTTCACGGCAGTTTAAACAAATACACTACGTTGACTTGCCAAAAGCACTCATTTTCCTGTTATATTATAGTTTCGTCAGGTATGGAACTACCGGTTATAGACAAATTGTTGGTATCTCTATGAATTGAATTATGAATTGAATTAGATTTTATAGTCGCACCAACAGCTAAGGTCATATGGCGACTTTCCAGCTTACACTAGAGGAGGAAGATCCCAGTTGCCCCTCCGGGCAATTTTCGTGCACGGCCGGGCACCTGGGTAGAACCAACGACGTTCCGCAAGCCAGCTGGATAGCTTCCTCACATAAAGATTCCTAGGCCCCTGGGTATCCCTATGAGTATTCATTCATGAGTTTTCATGTTGAATCTGTCATCCGATACTTGGGCAGATGGAATTGAAGCCTTTAATGGCACCTCTCGGTATCTTGATGACATATTCAACAGTGACAATCCTTTCTTTTCTACTATGGTTATTATATCCTAAGAAACTTCAGTTCAACAAAGCTAACATTTCTGATACTGTCGCTTCTATTCTTGATTTACATCTCTCTATTGAAACTGGTGAAATAATTATTAAAATCTATGACAAGAAACATGATTTTAATTTTGATATTGTTAATTATCCCCATCCCCGAGCTACTTCTTGTGAGGTCGTTGTTTACCAACTTATGCGTTTTTCTAGAGCCAGTAGTCGTATTGAGGACTAACTTTAATATTTGTATAACTAAAAAGCTGCTCCAGTAGTTACCATAAACTTTGAAAACTTCGAAAAACATTTGCAAAATTATATTATCGTCACCCTGATCTACTTTTAAAATATAAAAATTATTTAAGAAATCTTCTACGACAAGGCCTATTACAACCATACTTCTATGGCGATGTGATTTACAAATTCCGTAAGATCCTTGGTCATAATCACGTTCATACATACAATCTTCGTTTAACTTGATCCTATCATTTGCATCGCATTGCATGTTTAGTGATTGACCCATTTACAGTTCGCCACTATGCTTTCCTCTTTGACTGTGTAATGACTGGACAGAGTGTGAATGCTATGACGACGTCTACCTAAATCTTTATAGGACGCCAGCATTTCATGTTTGTCACCCCGGCGTCGGCGTCGGCGTCCCAAATCAATGTTTGCGTGTAAGCTGTGTTTACAAATCTATGTCTGTTACATTTCTTATCTTAGCACAATCAATTTTGGCCATGGGCTTCCTTATAGCATTATCTTAATGGCTGCATAAGTAATTTTGGTTCCTGTAACCCTTGGGCTCCCATGGAACCCAAATTCTGATAGCCCTTTAAATGTGTCTAATCAAATTTTGCATGTAAATTGTGTTTACAGGTCTACATCTTTTACATTTCTTGTCCTAGCTCAACTAAATTTGGGAATTGGTTTCCTTATAATATGTTGTAAAGGGTTGCGTACGTAATGCTGTCTTCTGCAAATTCTGGGCTCCCATGCAATCCAAATTATGATGGCACATAAAATGTGCAATAAAGGCAGATCAAGGCTTGCGTGTAAGCTGTTGCGTATATCTATAATTTTGGTTGGGACTTTGTATAGCATTTTGCATCTTATTCATACTTCACCCATATTTGGGCATGGGCTCCCTGTCCTGCCCCGCCCCTACTCCTCCTCCTCCACGCCTTTTTTTTTTTTTACATGTTTCAGTGTTGTTTTGGTGAATTCTTACACATACAGCTATGTTGCCCCCACCACTCCACAAACCCCCTCTCTCCCGCCTTCCCCGATTCGATACGCATTTGTTTTTTTTTAATTGTTTTTTTTTTTACATATTTCTATTTTGTTTTGTTCAATTCTTACACATTAAGCTATGTTTCCACCCTCCCACCCCCCCCCCCACACCCCACACACACACACAGCCTCCCACACCGCCTACCCCCACCTCCACCAACCCCCCCCCCCCCCCCCCGACTCTCTTCCCCCCCCCCCGCACAACACACTCGAAACACGTTTTTTTATTGATCTATTTCTTACATATTTCTCTGTTATTTTCATCACTTCTTACACATATAGCTATGTTGCCTCCCCCCTCCCACCCCACACCCCACACTTGAAACTTTTTTTTTTACATATCTCTGTGTTGTTTTGTTTTATCAGTTGATCGATATGTTTGGCCCCCACCCACAAAGCATCCCATCATCGCCTTTTTTTTCTTTTTTACATAAATTATGTCTGTGTTGTTTTGTTTTATCAAATCTACACCTAAATCAATGATGCACCACACACCTTTTGGTTTATGGGCTCCCCTCACATAAAGGACAGGGGGTGAATTGTTTTCATTTTATCTTCCATTATTTGGATATTACAATTTCTTATTTGAACGCAATCATTTACATATAAAACAATTTAGATTAAATTCAGATACACAGATGAAATATCAATAAAAACAAACTGAAAAGTCTCAATAACAATTGCCAGATATCCACTCCCTCCCCGAGTTGCCTTTAGACCACAACTTTCTATAAAATGACAGCAATTTTGGACTAAAACTGATAAAAAATAATAAAATTTCACACACTGCCCCAAATTTTACTATAATTTGTATGAGATTCTAACAATAACAGTTCCTATACCCGCCCCGCCCCCACATTGTTTTAGCCTTGTTTTCTGATGGTATATACTGGCTATGTTATTTATTATTCTCTGAAAAAATCAAATAGTCGAGCTGCACTGTTCTCCGACAGCTCTTGTTATATTATATATACATGATCATTTACGTGTTTTAATTATATTGCCGATAAATGCTGCCTTGTTTGTTAAAGAATATAACCTGGCGGGGATGTCTTCATTTACACTATCCGTTTATTCGGTTAACAATAGGGTAAGAGTGAGGTTTGATGCACCCTAGAACCTGGTTTAAACCCCCAACGGCATGTTTTACCACTGACCGTTCCAAGGCGGTAGCCCTATTGTCAACCCTTTTATGTTTGTGATGTCATATATTGCCTTTTAATAATCTATGTAGTTGTTGTTTGTTTCTGCGCGTGTTTTTGGTTGGCTGTGGTCCTTGAATGTTACATTTCCTGTTCGACTTGTATATCTATTTCAAATGACCTTTGTCTATTGTCTGATTTTGATAATTCTTTTAAACATTTTCTACTTCAAGTCTATCAGTTAAAAGGGGTGTACACCAGGTTCTTAATAATGACATCTTTTAATGTAAACCAGATGTCATTAGGCTGTATATAGTTCGCTTAGCTTTCTGTATAGTACCTTGTATGGGTGTATGTACTGAGAGTTTTCCCCAGTAACAGTTGGTACTGTCTGTTCTTCTACCTTTCAATGGTCTGGTTCAATTAGGCAAGTAGTTTTTACTTGTAATCAAAATAAATGTGTTGTGGATGATAAGTTAATACGTTTTTTGTATTTCACTTGGGTTACTGCCTACTAGTGCTATATCGTTCGCACATGTTGGAGCACAACAGTTTTTATTTTTTATTTATTGAGCCTAGGCCATAGTCAGACGGGATAGCTATCAGTGGGTTAATAAATATATATATATACATATCATGTTATGCCTCCTTGTCGTAAACTTTGTTCTATAGCATTCACAGCTTTGTCCATTCCACTTAATAATGGATATAGGTTTTCAATATGTATTATTCACATTTTTGAAACTCAAATTTCAAACTTCTTAATATATGTGCATGTTTTCTTACACAATCAAACGCTGACTGCATCTAGCTTCGATATGAATGAATTTCAAAGCCGCACGTATAGCACCTTTTAATTAGTAAGTATTTAGTTGAATATCCAAGAGGGTCAATTATAGCACTATAAAACGTCTTGCTACAGGTAAACAGACTTAATCAAACTTAGCATCCTCTTGTGGATATTTCCAATCATAACAGACTTAATCAAACTTATTATCCTCTTGTGGACATTTCCATTCATAACAGACCTAATGAAACGTATTATCCTCTTGTGGACATTTCCAATCATAACAGACTTAATCAAACTTATTATCCTCTTGTGGAAATTTCCAATCATAATATATACATTTCCAATATAACAACACAATAACAAATATGAAAACAAAACTAGTACCTGTTTAATTGAATGACAATACGGTAAAAGTGAGTTTTGGTGCAGTGCAACCTAGAACCTGGTTTAAACCATCAGCCGCCGTTATTGCCACTGACCCGTTGTCAGCCCGTTTATACTTGTGGTGTCGTATTATTTGCTTCTATGTATCCCTGTGTTTGTTTTTGTTTTGAATGCGTTTTTTGTTTTTGTTTTTTTGGACAACTGAGTTCTGTAAATGCTACGATCCCTGTTCGACTTCTGTACATATCCTCATCTTAGGTCACATGATATAACGATTTTAATAGTCTAGATCATCTGTGAAGCTTGCTTGTTTCAGGACAAAGGTCTAGAACAGTTCTTCTAAAAAATGTTTGTCTTTTACCGAGATTCTGGTATCGTTTCTGATTGGCTGATACAGATGCACCTGCTACTGAAGATATCTAGGGTTCAGTGCAAAACTATTGTATCTCCTTCTTTATTCATATGTAGTTACAATAGTTTTGCGCTGACCCCTCGATGTACTGAACGGCAGAAAGACAATAAATTAATCATTAAACAAAGAGGGGAAACTTCATTATTATATCGACGAACTAAATGTGGATGGTCAAAAATACTGTAATAAAAAAAAAAAAAATACAGAAACATGTTTCCGGTTTCATTTTTTTTTTCTACACAAAATGTCAAGGCGTTTATATTTACAATCAAGCTTCAAAGATGACCAAAACTACCGTTGTGCTAAAGAAGTATGTTTCTGTCACATATTTCCTCAGGCAAAAAGGGTGATTGATTATGCTAACGAAGTGCCTTTCTGTTAAGTATTTCGTAATGCAAAATGGCTAAAAGCTGATTCTTGTATAGCTGAAGCGTAAATGGACTGTTAATACGGTAATGGACGGTTAATACTATTGATCGTGTTTGGCGATGTTTTATATAGAGAGACTAAGCTAAGCTTCGAATACTATTCAGTGAATTCTTCACATAAACATAAAAACTTGCTGAGAATCCTAGGTTGTTCAGCAAAGCTAAAATAAGAATATTTAACCACATACAAACGAATTTTGGATTATGTTATCATGATATCGATAAGGTTTTGTTTGAATGGTGTTTTTAGCGCATTTTAGATCATTTATGACGGTCGATTTTTGTGTATAGATAGATCACTCCATTTTCCTGTGTAGAATCAATCCTGTATACCTCACGCCGTCCGTAAGATTGACACGTTCTCACTTATAAGTTAAGCTCCCAGTGGTGCTGGTGCTGGTGCTGGTGCTGTTGTTGTTGTTGCTGGTGGTGGTGGTGGTAGTGGTGGTGGTGGTGGTGGTGGTGGTGGTACTGGTGGTAGTGGTAGTGGTAGTGGTAATGGTAGTGGTAATGGTAGCGGTAGCGGTAGAAGTAGCAGCAGCAGAGTAGTAGTGGTAGTACAGTGGGTTTGGGGGTTAGCCTATAGAACGTCTAAATTAATCCAAGTGATTCTATTATCCACCTACCCACTGTAGTATGCGACAACTCACCTATTAATGATGCATACTCAAATATAGCATCTCAAACGGTTTAGGAGTTGTGAACCAGACACAATCATTGCATGATATTGACCCGTGATCTTGAAATTGAGACTTCACTAAAGAAACCTAAACACATAAAATATCACCGTAATATCTAAACTAGATTTAAGAGAGAAGGACAGGACACGGACTTTGCATGTTCTTCGCCGGTGACATTGAACAATAGTACTGAATTCGGTACAGCTATCACGAAATCCGTCGAAATAGCCCAAATGTCCGAAACTCCGTGGCACAAAGCGTAGGTGAGAATCCAAAACCATTCCCAAAAACGTATCGTGTTCACAATAATGAACTAACACTGTATCCACAATAATGAACTAAAATTGTGTCCACAATAATGAACTAACTAACGAAACGACGACGGCGTAGGCCGACGAGGGCAATCGCATTCTAGCCTGCATGTTGGCCAGAAAGACTAACATCGGTATGGATTGGTCTTTTAAAGCTTACTATGAACTTATTTAAAATAAACATGTACACATATATTAAAAGTAATTAGTTGTAGGAGTGTTAATCTTCCACTGCACAATATGTAATATTATAGAACAGAACAGAACGTAATTTTATTCAGACTTCAACAGTTTCTCGTCTACAAAAATGTTTATAATAAATACATATTTAGCCACACAAATAATAAACAATGCATACATGATAAGCAACGTTCACAGAGGATAGTACAATCAAAGATACTTCAAATCAATGTTAACAGAGGATAGCACTTAACATCAATTTTCACAAAGGATAGTACTTAAATTCAATGTTCACAGAGGATAGTGCTTTTATATGATGTACATTTTTACTGTTTAATTCTTAGTTTAAAATAACAGCATTGGATATAACATCAAGGCTATGTATTAGTTTATTTTGCGATTGCAATAGTTCAATAAATTAAAAAAATATATAGATTTCTTCTATAATATAGCTGCACATATATATTTCGTAATTCATTATACATATTATAAATTAAACAAAACGAGATTCGCCTTTAAAATCTCCCGAGGTACGAAATTACGGACAATAACAGACCTATAGAAATCACAACAAAAGTATCAACCCTTTCTAAACCCTTATAGTGCAGTTGATAGTACGTCGCGCATGTCTCACTAATCATGTATACTTTTATTAAGTACTGATTTCATCTCCAATGATATATATGTATTTAAATATATATTTACATATATATTTCTATCATGCAGATATGCACATATTTCTATCATGCAGATATGCACTTGTCTGCTTGATACTGGGGTGGTTATAAATTCTGCTTTATTACTCACTTACAAATAAAGCGAAATCAATGCGGAATTCCTGGCGATTATTGTACGAAACGTTATCTGACGTCATAAAACGACATGAAGAAACACAATACGACGGCCTCCTCAACAAGCGTAACATTTTGTTAATTAAATAGATAAAACAAGTAAACCATACAAAATATGTGGATAATTTACATGATAAAATAATAGTATATCAGTACATTTTACTATCGAGTTTATTAAGTTCGGCACGATAACGCAGACTGGCTCGGCAGAGCCTCGCCATTCTAGGTTTTCTAAGCCTCGACTAATAAACTTAAATCATAGATCTTGCAGAGGTGATAACCGTTTATTTATGGGGAAAATATGGATTATGGAAGATACTGTCAAATTATGGCGGCCATCTTGGAGGCCATCTTGCATTTTTCGGACTGCACCATAGTGTCAGGCTATAACCATCATTTTGTTTTTGACCTCGGTGTTTAAGTTCGTTAAATTACTTTTTTACAGACCTCTAATTGGTTGCAATACTAAGTTGACTTATTGAGAATAATATAACTTAACAACGTATAACTTCATATTTAATTAATATAGTATCTGAGTGGGTTCATGTAGGCCTATGGATAAAATGTCCACTAAAATTCTCTCTTGAGTCTTGTATGGGATCATGATGGTGATAGCCTGATGTCATGTTGCAGTCCGAGAAATGCAAGATGGACGCCATAATTTGACATTATCCTCCATAGTCCATATTTCCGTCATAGATTTTTTCTCATTTTTAATTTATTGTTTGGGTCGCTTGTTTCAGCCAAAGGTGTTTCTGCAGTAACTCAAGCATTTAAATAATACGTACATCAGTTATATTTCATTAGAACTGGCATTTTAGTGGAAAATAAAACTACTTTACTTTTGAAAATCGGTTGAGAAATAAATATGTTTTTGATGGGGCTTTGCCTATGTAAATTCCTTGTTCAAGTTGGTTGGGACAGCAGAAAATTCACAAATGTCAAATAACTTCAGTAATACTTCATATTTTGCAATAAAACTTTTAGGGGATCTTAATTTACTAATATCCAACAATTTAAAAACATTTTAAAAAATTCTAAAAAAAATATAATTTTTCATGCAGCAGAATTTTGCATTGAAAATGACCCATCAAAAACAACTTTCGCACATGAAAATGTTATTTCTCAGCCGATTTTGAAAAGGAAGGTATTTTTATTTACCACTAAAATGTCTGTTTCACTGATATACAACTTATTTATGTAGTAGATTAATTTTATCTTAAAAGTCCAAAAACCTTTGGCTGAAACAAGCGCCCCAAACAATAGTGTGTTTTCTATAGAAAATGTTAACACATTTAAAATTATTTCAATGTTTATAGCGATAAATTTTGAAAAACATAGTATTTAGTTGGGGTAAAATATGTAAATATTATATTATTATAAAGCAAAGTCTATTAAGACACATTAAATAAACTATTTTGGGCATAGCCCTTCATCAGTTGGGTAAAACACACAGTTTAACAACTACATTATGGACGCGGCCATATTGAACGTCAACAGAATAATAATAACAACGGACGTAATGTAATGCTTCACGTCTTTGAGTCGCGATGTAACTTTTCTAGAACAGAAAAAAATGCCATATCAGCAGTGTGATATGCATCGAAATGCTTCGTGATGGAAATCTGATATCTCGAAGTGGAGTGCGTGGTCCAGTGGTAGAGCGCCGAACTACCGATCGAGAGGTCGTGGGTTCGATCCTCCGTCGCGGCCACGTTATTGATCCTTGAGCAAGATAATTAATCCACATTGCTTAGTACTGGTTCTACCCAGGAAGCCATCGAGAGTGATTAATCTAAGTTGCAAGAACTTGTTTCGCAATCGATGTAAAATAAATATGTTTAAAAAACATATCTCGAAGAAGCTCTATCATCCGTTCGCGTATTAGGCGCCCGGTTTGACCAACATATACTGTACAATGCACATGTTACAGCTAATGCAATACACTACGTTTCGCTGACGACAATTGACATTTGTTGTGGGTTGGTAAGCTTTCTATTTGTCTGTGTCGTGCACAGTCTTTTTTGAAAGTTTGGCACCCAGTTCACAGTTTTCCTGGCATTCTGTTCCACAATGCTGAATAAGTTTGTTGGTTTTGCTATGTACCAGTGTATCACACAGATTCCGATTGCGTCGATACGCGACCAGCGGCGGTACCTTAAAGACATCTTTCATTCTGCCTGACAGAACGCGTGCATGCTTGTTCTCTATATTGTGTATATCTGGCAGAACATTTAAGTATGTCAAAACTAGGGGCACTCTGTCACGATGTGCCTTGTAATTGATTTATGTAATAAGTCATCCCTACAACGATTGTCGACTCTTTTCAGTTGCTTTTCAACCACCCTGCCGCTGTATCCACGTTTGCGAAGCTGGGCTGTTAAGTGTTGCCTGTGCCGTTGATAGTCATCATCGCCCTTACATATGCGACGGAGTAATATATTTATACGGGTAATATATTTAAACCTATTGTAAACCAGCAACCTGTTGAATGGTGTTTACATTAACATGTGCTGAAAATGACGTAAAATACCACGCAACAGGTAATGTAAACATCATTAAACAGGTTGTAGGTTTACAATAGGTTTAAATATATTACCTGTATTACCTTTTGCATGGTGTTTTACGTCATTTTCAGCACATGTTAATGTAAACACCATTCAACAGGTTGCTGGTTTACAATAGGTTTAAATATATTACCTGTATTACCTGTTGCATGGTGTTTTACGTCATCTTCAGCACATGTTAACTATACACGACGGTCGATGTTTTAGTGGTAAAGGCAGACTATCTACTTGGAATAGGATAAAGTAACATGTTGTGATAAATTAAGCTCTATTTTACAACCTTGTTGATATATTGTCAATTAATAATGCAGCTTATGTCACTTAGAAATCCGAGACATTTAACCCTTAACCCGATACATATATATAATGCATTGTTCTTTCTTTGAATTAAGACCATTTCATTTATGTGACAAACGGGTGTTTTGGGGAAATGACTGATCAGCAGACAGACATTGTAAACCCTCATCAGCCTGTGAGTTAGTAATAGGCAAAGCAATTGTTTTCGTTGTACTACGAAGTTTGTACGTTTTCCGTGTGTGCCTTTAAATGTTAAACGTAAGTCTCTAAATTGAAAAACGGTTCATTGCGGAGTCCATTGTTTGTCGCACTAAACAACAGATCATCCTTAAAAACATGATTCAACCCTTTAGATGTTTTCGGTAGATTGAGGTTGTCGTTATTCTCGATATTTTGATCTTGCTCTATCGTCTTCTTCGGAAACATTCGATACAACCGGAAATGCTTTACAAATGCCTCGCGGAAATCTTTGCTGCGGCAGACATAGACAATTGGGTTCCAAATACACGCTGTCTTGGCCATCAGACATGGTAGCTGCACTAACATGGGAGATATGTGGTAAATATCTATAGCGAAGAAAGCCTTACACATACCCACGGTGGCGTAGGGTGTCCAGCTTACAAGAAACGACCCTGGAATAGAGTGCATCAAGTTTCGAAATAAAAGAGAAACATATACATCTATCTATACACATTGAAATATATTTTTATCAGAAAAGATTATTAGTTTCTTTGCGTAAAACGCACGTAAATAACGTGCATGCGATTCCCACTTAAAATTTTAATTTTTTTAATGCTTAAAGCTACAACAGCTGTGTTTAAGGCTAGTGGGCGTGTAACTAAAATAAATGGGAGGGGTTTAATATAACGCTTGGTTTACTAACAACTTCAAGCTTTGAGAAACAAAGTTCGAAACCCCTATATTAATAAATACGGAAAAGAGTTTCCCTTGGAAGCAACAAACATAACCAAGAGGGAAACAAGTAGCAAATACCACCTAGCACTAAAAACACGCTAGTATGAGTATAAATAAATACTGAAAAATGGATTTTTTGGAAGCAACAAACACAAACAAAAGATAAAGGTGGCAGACTCGGTTTTAATGAGTATGTTGAGGAGAGGTACTACTATAAGGTGCATGCAACACAGTTAACACACCCTAGCTTAAGCGACATTCTACTTTAAAGCCACAAGTGTTGGACTTGATGATTCCATATGACCAATAAATAATAACACCATTGATTCGTAACCGGGGCGACATTTTACATTTCTCATTATCATTCCTCAGCCCATCTCCCTCTGAACTTGCTATCCCAGTATGCGCTTATATGTGTCACCAGGACAAGTACTTGTAAGTGGATCCCTTGGAAGCAAAATGCCAAATGACAGAGAAAAGTAGCATACCCTGTTGTATGTTCATGAGCGGTAATATAAGTCGCAACATCTTTCACGCGGTATTCTACTTCAAAGCCACGCAAAGTGGGCTTGATGATCCAAAGTGACCAGTTAGTAATAAAACTACTGATGTGTAGTCGGGAAGGCTTTCTACAGCCGTCATACATCACTAAACAAAGGCTTTCTACTAAACAAACTATTTTATTTTATGTATTACATGTTTGTAACAGCGTCATGGTATATATAGTTTATTTCATACTAAAGGCCAAAGGCCCATATGAGTACACATATGTTTATTTAACAATATACAAAATATCACTAGTATACATAGTACCTATTATCAAGTGATTAAGCATATTTCAACTGAAGTATACTTGTTATAGCAATGAAGTGTTCCTATACTCCCATCAAATGTAGGTGTATACATAGAAATACGATATATGATTTTAGAATTTAAGTTGACGAGGAGAATCTTATGTATTATTATACAATAATTCATTACGTAATTTAAAACTTTCAAAAACATACATGTCGAGGTTTCTTTGTATGCGTACATTGTTATTGTTCATGAGTTCAGTAAACGTCAGAATATTAGGATGCGTCCAGTAGTATGGTTTGATCACAGACCTAATAACAAATAGATTGGACACTACGAAATTAATGAATGAATGAATGAATGGTGTTTTACGGCACGTCGACACATAAATAGGTAATATTGTGCGCAAAAACTGAGGAATGATGATGAAATGAAGGATTAATTAAAAATTAATGTAAATGTATAAAGATGTAACTATTTACAAGTAAGGAATGATATGGTAGTAATGTAAATCAACAAATGTCCGAAAACTGGTATATAAAGAAGTAAATATATACAAGAACATATTATAATGATTTATATAGTCTGACTTCCTTCAGGAAATCTAAATCTAGACTAAAATATATAGTATTAAATAACTCGGTCATAGTATTAACATTGTAGTACCTTTGATCAAAGTCTACAAATTCCATCAATATGTGTTTGACCGTTAACGGTGCAAAGCAGGGTATACATTCTGGTAATTGCTCACCTTGTAATAAATATGAATGAGTATAACGTGTATGCCCTATTCTGCACCGGGCTAGGACAACTTCACTACGAAATTATCTAAATTTCACGTAATTTCGCAAATTATTTCCCAACTTTAAACCCACATATTATGAAGAGTTTTATAGATACAAGATCATTCATGCCAAATACCATTACAAATTTAATTTTCTTTGCAATGATAGTATTTTTCTTTCTCTTACATTTAGAACAAAAAAGGAATTTGACGGAAACTCTGACTATGTCAAAACCTTGATTTTTATGAAAATTATGACATTTTTAACTTTAAACATCTTTTTATACAATTTCGTACTTTCAAAATAAACATACATTATTATAATACCATTTTGATATTCACTATGAATCGTTTGAATGTATTCTCATCAAAATCAGTGAATAATTGAAAGAGGAGAAGGAAAAGTTAAGGTGCCACACTATATTTTGGTTACTTCATTGGTTAAGATAGGAAGTTTCCTATCTGTTTATTAATATGTCTGCGGTTTGATATATTGATTTGTACAAACCTATTGTAAGCGCCACAGTGACGGTCACTTGTATATCTCTATCCACTTGTCTCCCTTTTATCCAGGCTGAATCGTTTCGTTTCGCTCGCCATATCTGTGGAATATGTATAGTTGTATTCAAAAATAAAGCAAAGGTACAAAGTAGTAATGGTAAAATGGATAAAAAGAGGATACAGATGAAATTAAATTATCACAACCTCCAGAATCGCCAGATATTCATTTGCAGCTATTTATTTAAAATCTGCAGATGATTTAACAGACTTATTACCCCCAGAAAAGTGCCAACGCTACGGATGTCAGTTTAATGTACATACTGTAAAAATCTGAGTAACTCTACCAGGCTTATATTTCACACCTTAAAGGGCGCCTTAAATTTAAAGGATATGGTTTGAATAACGTCTGGCAAATACTAATCCTATTTTGTTTTTGCATGGAAAACAACGTTTAGCTATGTATCTGAGTTAACTGTATTTTCCTGGTACTTTTAATGTTCCTGGAGTATATCCATTCTAATTTATTAACATTTCTTATCATAGATAAAGCCAGTATGTTGTTAAAGATCGTTAGTTTGGCATATTACAAGGTTTTCGCAAGAAACCCTATTTTCTCCTGGGTTTTTTTTTCTCCAATTTTCCCCTATACATTAGACCTGGCGTCGCTTTGGGATTCGTATGTCCACTTAGTTTTGTTTTGGAAATGTTTCGTTTCCTGTAGGTAAAATTCCATCATAAAACGTATATAAACTCCTTTTGTAGATATACTTATTATTTTAAATAAACTCGACAAAAAGTGAAATGAACCGGGTTATAATTAAGTTATAAACCGGAATATACATACGACTCTTCAAATGCATAGAGAATATTTGTTGTTTTGGAGTGAATAACATATTTTATTTCATTTTATGATTTTACAAACAAACTGCGGTAGAACAACAAACGAGACAATTTCAATAGCTAAGCCGTTTTACACATTTGTTGCCTGACTACAAAAAAAAAAGTCCGAAGATATGTATAGCATACTTTTTCGAGTATATGCGATTTATACTGCTTCTCGAGGGCCGCAGGCCCGAGAGTGCAGTATAAATCGCATACGAGAAAAGTATGCTATAAATGTTTTGTACCCTAGAAATTGCCGGTAATTGACATTTTGATTGACAGGTTGTGTGTAAACTTACAACTATGCGCGTGTACAATGGAGTAGGCCACGGTATAACTGCCGAATCTGTCATTTATAGCACGGCTGAAATATACTGGCATTTATAGCACGGCTTAGGTTCAGATCTTCAGGTTTATAAAAAATATGTCATAAGCAAGAACAAAGGAAAACCATTACAGCTATGGTACAATTTTATGTATACCCAAATAGAACAATGTTTTAAATATATTTATAATGGCAGTCATTTTCTTTTAACTTTTAATATCCATTTCAAATCAGTGTTTGAATAGAATGTACAATTCGCAGTGTTTTTCTCTTGGCATGTTTACAATTGCGTAGGAATATCTTTTTCGTTTTGTGAATCTTTTTACTGTGTATTTGTGTTGGTTGTATAACTCTATATTTCACAATGTGGAATAACACTTTTATTTCACGGATAAAATACAGTATTTCATTGTTAATCATAAAATAAATACGTATATCGCTGAAGCGATACAGGTTTAATAAAAAACATTATTTTTAAAGTAACACAAATGTGTGTTTCCATTGGTATGTGTGAAAAATACCATTAAGACGCCTATTCATTAACATCAATTAGCAACTCCGGTCAGTTTCTTTATTTACGAGTATATATTGCATGCTACTTGTATGTGGAGACATGAATAGTCGCACATCGATTAACTGTGATTATGTTATTGAATGATGATAATAATGTGCATATGCCTATGTTACCCGAGGATTATATCTCCGACATAGAATTTCCTCGCTTCTCACAAGATAAGGGTCACACAAATAATAACGGTTTACTTTTATTAGATATATGTAAGCAAAGTTCTTTGCGAATGTTAACTGGTCGTTTTGGTGAAGATAAGGGTATTGGTTGTTACACTTTCGTTGGGAGCAGCGGTCGTTCTGTTGTTGATTACGTATTGTCGTCACAGGATCTACTATATTTTGTTGATACATTTAAAGTCGGTGAACCGAATATATTATCTGATCACTGTCTTATTTCGTTTTCGTTTGCATTTTCCGACAAAAAATCTGACCCGGTTATTTACTCCCAGGAGTACGAACATGTTGAATATAAATATATGTGGAACTCTGATAACAAAAATGAATTTATTGAAAGTCTTAGTAACACAAATGTTGGCGAAAGTTTAATCAGTTTAAATAACAAGATAGAGCAGTGTGTGAGTAATATTGATATTGACTTATGTATTCATGTTTTTAATGCTCTTATGGAAGATGTGTCTTCACCATATTTTAAACGTAAGCTGCATTCTGAAAATGATGTTACAACAACCGAACATATGTATAATATAAATGAAAATCCTTGGTATAATGACGAGTGTTACGAAAAGAAATTTGATTTCTTACACATGTTAGAAAAGTATAGAATAGATAAAACTCACACAAATAGAATCAATATGGTAAAGGCTAGATCGCTTTACAAGACGGTTGTAAGAAAATACAGAACATCATATGATAGAGATAAAACCTCGTTGTTTATAAAAGTTAAATATAAAAATGCTAAGTTATATTGGCGTATGTTGAAAGAGGCTGCTGGCATAAAACCAGCTAATACACATTTATCGACCTTTGAACAATAGTTTAAAGCTATTAATGATCCAGATGATGTATTTGTTGTTCCTGACGAATATATCATGTGTTTTAATGATCGATATGAGCAGAATGAATTTAGTATTATGTTTGACGAATTAAATGTTACATTGACAGAGGAAGAAGTTATTAAGTCAATCAAGCAACTAAAAACTAATCGAACAGCTGGACCGGATATGCTGATAAAATAATTTTTTATACATGGAAAAGGTATTTTAACACCGACTTTCTGTAAGTTGTTCAATAAAGTGTTTACTATAGGTTATTTTCCAGACGTTTGGTCAGAAGGATACGTCAATCCATTACATGAAAAGGGAAACATCAGTAATGTTGAGAACTTTAGGGGTATAACACTACTTAGTTGTTTAGGAAAACTCTTCACGAGAGTTCTAAATAATAGATTAAAGGAATGGGAGGAAAAATACAATGTTATAATTGAATCACAGGTTTTTTTTAGACCAAATATGAGTACTGTTGATAATAATTTTGTCTTACACGGTTTTATTAAGCATATTCTGAATCAAGAAAAGAAATTGTATTGTGTATTTGTTGATTTTTCAAAAGCATTTGATTACGTTGTGAGAGATAACTTGTGGTATAAGTTAACGCAATTTGGAATTCGAGGAAATATTCTAAATATAATTAAATCAATGTATACATGTGTTAAATCTAAACTCAAACACTGCAATAATCTAAGGGATGAATTTTATTGTTTATTAGGTGTAAGGCAAGGCGAATGTGTGTCACCTTTGCTTTTCTCCATGTATCTTAACGATATAAAAAATGTATACATGCTAAGTGGTTTAGATGGACTAGATATCAATATGTTTAAAATGTTAATGCTATTATATGCAGATGATATAGATATCTTTGCAAACTCATCTGAGGAGTTGCAGGAAAGTCTTCATATATTATATAATTATTGTAAGGAATGGAAACTAAAAGTTAATGCAACTAAAACAAAAGTAATGATTTTTAGAAAAGGGGGGAGGTTACCAAAAAATATACCATTTTATTATGATGGCGGTTTGATCGAAATTGTTAGTAAGTTTACTTATTTAGGAAAAAAAATTCTACTGGTGGATCTTTCTCAGAAGCACAGACTACTTTGGCGGGTCAAGCCCAGAAGGCAATCTTTAAAATGAACAAATACTTATACAAATTTACATTTATTTCGCCAAAGAATAAATTAGATCTTTTTGATAAGTTAATTACACCTATTTAAAACTACTCAAGTGAAGTCTGGGGGTTTATACAAGGTAATTCTATTGAAAGAGTACATTTGCAGTTTTGCAAAAGAATTTTAGGGGTAAAAAAGTCAACACAAAATGATTTTATATATGGTGAATTAGGTAGAACTCATTCGTATCTAATAGGTATCTCATCATTGTTAAATATTGGTTAAAGATTTTAAATATGAGGGAACAAAAATATGTTAAAATTGTTTATAATATGATGTTAAAAGATTTTGAGCTACATCCACAAAAGTTAACTTGGCATCACTAGTCAAACATTTATTGGCGTCTCTAGGTTTTTATTATGTGTGGTTACAACAAGGTGTTGGAAATGATACCATATTCATTAACTTAATAAAACAACGATTGACTGATCATTTCATTCAAAACTGGAATGACAGGTTACAAATGTCAAGCAGAGCGGTGTTCTACAATACCATTGCATGTTTTCAATTCCAACCTTATCTCGAAAATATTAATGTGTACAAATTTTATCAATCACTTACAAAGTTGCGAGTTTCATCTCATAGATTAAAAATCGAATCTGGCAGGTGGGTTAAACCTAATAGAATACCTATAAACGAGAGAACTTGTGATCTATGCAACATGTTAGAAGATGAGTTTCATTTCGTATTACAGTGTGACAGATATAAGGTTTAAGGAAACAATATATACTCAAGTATTTCTACCGACGACCTAACATGGTTAAGTTTATAGAACTCATAAATTCAAATAATAAAGGATATATTCGTAAACTCTCCATATTTATCTATAAAGCGTTTCAATTAGGAAATGAGATGCTATATAAAAATTAAACTGTGGATATGTTCCTAACATGTTGTGTATAGTTAACTTATATTAATATAAATATGTGTAGGTATAAATATTATTATGTTAACTTGTGTTAATATATACAAATATTCATGCAAATTTATAAACACCTTCTCGTCAATGCACAGGAAATGTGTACATGTATATGCAAAGTCTTTCATTGTGACCTCATACTGGGTGGCTTATATGTACCAACTGCACTGTTACCATGTATTACTCTGTATTTGTATATAGCCTATTGGAATTTTGAAATAAAATTATCTATCTATATTTATATATTTATGTGTTTCAACAGCGTGCAAATCTTGGATAGTGATCTGAAGAATTGTATATTTTACCATAAAACTTCTACTGTTAGGACAAGGTCAGTGTTATACCTATGTATTAACATGTAATCTAGCAGCTTTTCCGCGGTAGAGGACTAATTCGATAAATGTATATACCGTAGTGACATAGGGTTAATCTCAAACTAAATGTGTCTTATCTCTACAGACATATCAATGCTGTAAATATCACTAAGTAATTCTGCATTTAAATTCTCAGCAATAATTACTGTGCCATATTCAAAATACGTTTCTAGTAAAGAATGTGTTCATAATGTTTTTAAAGGTGTTACTTGCCATTTAACATAATTTATACCTGCATTATTGTTTTCTTCATTTAGTTCGTAATCAGTTTTTAAATAGAATAGAAACATCAGACGTACCAGAGTTGAATGATCCTTATACTATAGATGAGTCACATGATAACTGTAACTTAAAGCTACACAAAAAATAATACGCCCTTTCAACGACAGCAAGCCGTGTGTATCATAAGGTTATGTTGCTAGGCTGGGATTACTAGCAATATGTGTTTTGTTGTTTTTAGCTCTACTGGCCAACGGCCAGCAGAGCTTATGGGATGGTGTGTTGTCCGTCTTCCGTCGTCCGTCCGTCGTCCGTCGTCCGTTAACTTTTGCTTGTGTACACTCTAGAGGCCACATTTCTGATGCAATTATCATGAAACTTTGTCAGAATGTTTGTCTCAATGAAATCTCGGTCAAGTTCAAAAATGGGTCATGTGGAGTGAAAAACTAGGTCACTAGGTCAAATACTTGAAAAAACATGTGTACACTCTAGAGGTCATATTTGTTACCCAATCTTGATGAAACTTTGTCAAATTGTTTATCTTAATTATATCTTGATCAAGTTCGGAAATGGGTCACATGAAGTTAAAAACTAGGTCACTAGGTCAAATATTGGAAAAACCTTGTGTACACTCTAGAGGCCATATTTTTTACCCGAGCTTGATGCAACTTTGTCAGAATGTTTGTCTTAATTATATCTTGGTCAAGTTTGAAAATGGGTCACATGGGGTTAAAAACTAGGTCACTAGGTCAAATACTTGAAAAACCTTGTGTACACTCTAGAAGCCGTATTTCTGACCCAATCTTGATGAAACTTTGTCAAAATGTTTGTCTTAATTATATCTTGGTCAAGTTCAAAAATGGGTCACATGGTGTTAAAAACTAGGTCACTAGGTCAAACTTTGGAAAAACCGTGTGTACACTCTACAGGCCATGTTTTTTACCTGATCTTGATGCAATTTTGTCAGAATATTTGTCTCAATTATAGCTTGCTAAAGTTCGAAAATGGGTCACACAGGGTCAAAAACTAGGTCACTAGGTCAAATACTTGAAAAACCTTGTGTACACTCTAGAGGCCATATTTCTGACCCAATCTTGATGAAACTTTGTGGACATGTTGTCTTAATTATATTTTGGTCAAGTTCGAAAATGGGTCCCATGGGGTCAAAAACTAGGTCACTAGGTCAAATACTTGGAAAACCTTGTGTACACTCTAGACGCCATATTTTTGACCAGATCTTGATGAAACTTTCTCAGATTGTTTATCTGAATTATATCTTGATCAAGTTTCAAAATGGGTCACATGGGATCAAAAAACTATGTCACTAGGTCAATATTGGAATTTGCTTGTGGGCACTCCAGAGGCCACAATTTTGACCCCTATTCGGCTCACAAGAGCACGGTACCGGATGGAGTAAACTTGAACAATCTTTTCAAAAACTAAAATGCCTAGCCCTAGAGCATTTATTGCTTTGCAGCATGTGATGGACCTGTGACAATTCTGCCCTGTTCATCGGGAGCCTTACCCTGGGGGTCACATGTTAACATACAGTTATGTAAGCAATACTTGAAAAATCTATATGTCACAAACAAGGCCTATAGCTTTCATATTTGGTATGTAGTACCATCTAGCATTTGCTATAAGCTTATGGTCCTCTACCAATTTTGTTCAAATGGTGACCCTGGGGTCACATTTGGCCCCGCCCCGGGGATCACAGTTTACATAGGCTTGTATAGGGAAAAACTTTAAAAAATCTCTGGAACTGCAAAAGTCAGAGGTTTAATATTTTGCATTTGTTATAAGCTTATGGTCCTCTACCAAGTTTGTTCAAATGGTGACCCAGGGGTCACATTTGGCCCCACCCCGGGGGTCACAGTTTTACATAGGCTTGTATAGGGAGAAATTGAAAAAAATCTTCTTCTCTGCAACCACATGGTACAGAGCTCTCATTTATTACATGTAGCATCAGCTTATGGTCCTCTACTAAGTTTGTTCAAATGGTGACCGTGGGGTCAGATTTGTCCGCGCCCCGAGGGTCACACTTTTACATAGACTTATATAGGACTTTTTTTTATTATTGCACCAGTAATATATTAAAACTAATAGCATAATAAGACGAAATAGTGAATACTTCAAATTTTATTGATGTAAATGTCACCAGGGTAAAAGTATAAATGATACTGCATATATATAAATCAAGACAGCCATTTCAAATATTTCAAGATTGCCGTGTGTCCTTTTAAAGGTTTTAATACACAAATTTTGTTCTGACTAGTTCTCCTGAACCCCTGGCCGGATTTAAACGAAGCTTTTTAGGGATGATCAATTCCATGTCTAGCTGTGCAAATCATTGCCGTATTCTAGTTAAATGATTTTTTTTGGCAGAATTATGAGCCTTTAAAGGTTTTAGGTCACAAACTTTGTCTGATCTACTTTTCTTGAACCCCTTACCAGATTTCAATGAAACTTTGCAGGGATGATCAGCACCAAACCTAGTTGTGCATATCATCGTCACGTTCCGGTTTACAGATATTTGGCATAATTATGGCCCTTTAAAGGATTTTGATACCACAATTTTTTTCTGAGCTAGTTCTCCTGAACCCCTGGCTGATACAAACTTCAAGATTAAGGTGTGTGGCTTTAGAAATGAATGTAAAAACTACAAGATTTATAAACAGAACATAAACTGCAATACGAAACCAGGGAGTAAGTATATTTCCTCTTCAGCTTACTCCCTGAGGAGTAAGTATACCTCCCTGAGGAGTAAGTATACTTACTCCCTGACGAAACGTACAATTCATAATTTTCCATTGCAGAGATGTTGAAATTTTATCTTTTTTTCAGTAGGTGATAAAATTTGTCTTACTCAGTTTTTATCCTTAGGTTCTATAGTAAACTATATATCTTTGGCAGAGTAAAAAGACGATCATTTTTAATATATTGATTTTGAAAGACATACTTATTAAATCAGTTTGCATGAATGTGCATTAAATATGCAGGTTTTTAAAAGAAATGGTACTGTAGATACCTTAATTTTCACAGTAAACTTGGTTGAACATCAAGGATAAAGACCGAGTTTATCACCTACCAAAATGTATTGGTATGTCTTATTTCTGGTCACTGATTGGTCAGTCTTTTTGATGATGCTCTATCAAAATTATGAATGGCCCGGGTTTCGGAACGTCCAATGGCCACAGTACGAATCGCCTATTTACCTGGGTACGAATCGTCAAAGGTACGATACGTGCATAACTCGGCTTTTATCCCCAACCCTTTTTTAAAACAGGACGCCATTGTAAGTATGCGGATATATATAAACATCATTTGCCAGAGAAAACTGCATTTACGTACATTTCACGATGGTTTTCGTTGGTTGGAACGTGCGTGAATATAATTAAACGTTCCCTTTATTAAATTATATTATTAGTTCTGATTAATTATTGCGTGTAAGTTGTAATAGCCGTGTTACAAACGTATCGTGTATTCGCGAAAATTCCAGAAGTTCACTAACGCCACAATTTTACATTCATTACTAACCATATTAACACTCCAGTTTTCATTGAAAATTGTAATTATTATATGTTATTAAATGTTCATGAATGAAATTGTCTTTGTTTGATTTTGGTCTGAATTTATGAAGAAGAAAAAAAACTTCCCCACCCACTTTGCTCCAAAGCCTGACCTTCGTGGCTATTAGAAGTGTTTTTAACAGGTTTTGATTTTCTACGATTTTTCAATCCTGTTACGCCATGATGCCATTGTTCTACATCCATGGCAAATGTGTTTGAGGTAACTTTGAACAAATAATCTTTACATTGATATGGGGGCGCTTCTCAGCTAAATGGAAAGTATAACATCCGTCAAATATACAGCAAGGACATAGCAGAGATAACTTCAAGAATGATGCTTTCTGGAAATTTATTATATCTCCACATTTGTATCAAAATGTTAATGTTTTTGATCCTCTTTAAGTCACATGGTGAAAGTGCTATGTTAAAACAATCGCATGCGTAGTTGCAAGTCGTGGTGAAGAAAGGTTGTGAATTTATTTTGAAAGTACAAAGTTTTGTCTCCATAAAAATGTGATTTTTATAATAATTATAAGATCAAATAGAATGATAACGCTTAGAAAATTGTGTGATGGTCGTTACTAGCGTCTGTCAAAAAGAGTATCAGTTCAAATGAACTTCAGTGATTTTCACAGCAACTTTTCAATGGGTGAAAGAATGTTTATATTTCCTGAAAAAGTAACTATATCTTGGCTTCCGGCGTTTTTTCAAATACAGAAAATCATTTAATTGATACCCAGCCGTGAGTCTGTCAAATTGTTATGTCCGTGCGCGACGAAGGATTTATCATCATATGCGACAGTGGCGATGCCTAATGCATATTATTGTAGTGAAAACGAGGCTATTGTCAACCAACGAGGTCGGAGCGACCTTTCTCGAAGAAGACGGTGGGCGTTAATGGTATGTATTTGGTGTCGGTCAACATGAATTTCAGTGTAACTGCCGTGACAAGAATGTAATCCATGCAGTTACGGAATTCATGTATCGTGTATTATAGTATACAAACTGGCAACCTTTTATAATTTATAATGTTCAATAAATTACTAAATGAATACGAAATAACGCTCGTAATATTCTACTACGCTCTTGCATGGAGTATTCATGACACGGAAGTAACTATTTTGACTGAAAATGAGCATGCACAAACTTTAGACGTAACTGCCGAGTGCATTCTGAATTGTTTGAAGCAATAGACACTGAGAAAATCCCAATGAAATAGCGTAGATGAATACGTTCTAATCGTAATTATATTTATTCAACAAAATTCCAGAAAACAAGTGATATTAGCAAACAAAGTTTACATAATGATGACGTCCTTTACGTATTGACGGTGTTGTGTGTATACGGACATAACATTTGACTGATGTCTGTAAATAGACGAGAATCAAACATAACTGCCGATGACATTCTGCAATGTTTGAAGTAATCGACAGTAAGCCCATCTCAATGAAATATCGAAGCGTGTGTAAGTAACTAATGTCACAGAATTGTACGTTTGTCACGCATGCGAGCATTAGGGACAGGTGTAGGTGAAATTCAACATGAAGCATTAGGGAGAGGTGTAGGTGGAATTCAACATGCAAGCATTACGGAGAGGTGTAGGTGGAATTAGGTGTGTTCATGATGTTCATGGTAAATAAATAAAGTCACTAGTTTGTTATCATGTGTCATTATTTTCACCCACTTCCATTAATTAAAACAGTCTAATTTTCATTTTACCAATGAAATAAATTTACATACTGGTAAGATTAACTAAAGTGTACTGTAGCATGTATCTTAGTAAATTACACCATAATTCAGTCCAGATTTCTTAGATATGGCCGAAAATATATAGGGTGTTTTCAACCTTGCATGATTTAAAGCAACCAATGCAATTGGTAACTATGCCATGTGTCCTAGTTACCATTTGGTCGCCATTTGCATCATGCTATTTAGTGAATAAACTCCCTATTCATTTTATACTTCCACCAAAATCTGCCTGAATTTTGTCATTTTCCTTTCCATTCTACCTAGATACATGTCACAGTACACGTTAGTAATCATTAAAGACTTATTTAATTTTGTTTTCTAGGTATCGCTCACAGCTTATATTATTGAAAACCGTGGACTACATACATACTTTTATATCTAAACAGTTTACATTTTTATTAGCTGGACTAATCGAAGAATAAGAGAGCTTATGTAATCACCCCGGCGTTGGCGTCGGTGTCGGCGTCCCACATCAAGGTTTGCGTGTAAGCTGTGTTTACAAGTCTATATCTCTTACATTTCTTATCCTACCACAACCAAATTTGTTCATGGGCTTCCTTGTAGCATTATCTTAAGGGCTGCATAAGCAATTTTGGTTCCTGTAACCCATGGGCTCCCATGGAACCCAAATTATGATAGCCCATAAAATGTGCCCCATTTCACATCAAATTTTGCGTGTAAGCTGTGTTTACAAGTCTATATCTCTTACAATTCTTACCCTAGCACAATCAAATTTGGCAATTAGCTTCCTTATAGCATTATCGTAAGGGCTGCTTAAGTAATTTTGGTTCCTGTAACCCCTGGGCTCCCATGGAACCCAAATTCTGATAGCCCTTAAAATATGTCTGTTTCACATCAAATTTTGCGTGTAAGCTGTGTTTACAGGTCTATATCTCTTACATTTTTTGTCCTAGCTGAACTAAATTTTGGAATTGGTTTCCTTATAGTATGTTGTAAAGGGTTGGATAAGTAATTTTGTCTTCTGCAAATTCTGGGCTCCCATGGATGATGGAACCCAAATTGTGATGGCCCATAAAATGTGCAATAAAGGCAGATCTAGGTTTGCATGTAAGCATGTATATATCTATAATTTTGGTTTGGGATTTGTTATAGCATTATGCATATTATTACTTCGCCCATTTTGGGGCATGGGCTCTCTCCTCTCACCCCCCTCCCCCACCCCCACTCCCCTCCACACCTTTTTTTTTTTTTTTTTTTTTTTTACATATTTCTGTGTTGTTTTAGTCATTTCTTACACATATATGTTGCAACCCTCCCCGCCCACACCACGACACCCCCCGCCTCTCACCCCATCACCCACCCCGCCCCAGACTTGATTTTTTTTTTTTTTTTACATATTTCTGTGTTGCTTTTGTCAATTCTTGCACATATATGTTGCAACCCTCCCCCCATCACCCCCCCCCCCCCCCCACCCCCCATCCCGCGCCCACCCCGCCCCAGACTTGAAACATTTTTTTTTTTTTTTTACATATTTCTGTGTTGCTTTTGTCAGTTCTTACACATAGATGTTGCAACCCCACCCCCCCACCCCCCACCCCCGCCCATGCCTATCACCCCATCACCCCACCCACCACGTACCACACTTGAATTTTTTATTTTTTTTACATATTTCTTTGTTGTTTTAGTCAATTCTTACACACATATGTTGCCCCCACACCCCCAGAAATCCAAAATGCACTCTCACCCCATCACCCCCGACCCGCCCCAGACTTGAAACTTTTTTTTATTTTTTTTTTATACATATTTCTTTGTTGTTTTAGTCAATTTTTACACATATATGTTGCCCCATCCCCCTCCCCCCAAACCCACTCTTGCCTCTCACCCTCACCCCCGCTCCACACCCACCAACCCACCCACATACACTTGAAACTATTATATTTTTTTTACATATTTCTGTGGAACTTTGTTTTTTTTTTTTTTTTACATATTTGTGTGTTGTTTTAGTCAATTCTTACACACATATGTTGCCCCTCCCAACCCCCCTCCCCTCCCCTCCCCACCCCACTTGAAATTATTATAATTTTTTTTTTTACATATTTCTGTGTTGCTTTTGTCAATTCTTACACATATATGTTGCAACCTCCTCCCCTCCCCACCCCTCTCACCCCATCCCCCCACCCCCCCCCCCCCACCCCGCCCCATACTTGGATTTTTTTTTTTTTTTTTCATATTTGTTTGTTGTTTTAGTCAATTCTTACACACATATGTTGACCCCCCCCACCCCGCCCCCCGCCCCCTGCCCTCCCCCAACCCACTCCCGCTCCCCCCCAACAAACCCCCACTTGAAAATCTAATTTTTTTAAATATTTTTTTTACATATGTCTGTTGTTTTAGTCCTTTCTTACACACATATGTTGCCCCTCCCAACCCCCCAACCCCAACCCCCACCCACCACACCCACCCACACACATATGTTGCAACCATCCCCGTCCCCCACCGCCTCTCACCCCCTCCCAACCCCCCCCCCCCACATTTTTTTTTTTTTTACATATTTCTTTGTTGTTTTAGTCAATTCTTACACATATATGTTGCCCCCTGCCCCCAAGCCACTCCCGCCTCCTGCTCTCCCCCACACCCCACATCGACTTGAAACTTTTTTTTTTTTTACATATTTCTGTGTTGCTTTTGTCAGTTCTTACACATATATGTTGCCCCTCACCCCCCACCCCACCTAACCCTGCCTCTCTCCCCCCCCTCACCCACCCACATATTTCTTTGTTGTTTTTGTCAATTCTTACACATATATGTTGCACCTCCCCCTACCCCCCCCACTTGAAACTTTTTTCTTTCTTTTTTTTACTTATTTCTTTGTTGTTTTAGTCAATTCTTACACATGTTGCCCTCCCCACCCCACGCCTCTACCCCATCCCCACTCAAACTCGATTTTTATTTATTTTTTCATATTTTTGTGTTGTTTTGGTGAATAATTACATAGCTTCTTACACATATATGTTGCCCTCACCACTCCCACTCCCCCAACCATCCACCCCGCCTCTCTCCCACCCCCACCCCGCACCCCACTCAAAACTCGATTTTTTTATATTTTTTTACATATTTCTGTGTAGTTTTGGTCAATTCTTACACATAGTTATGTTGTGCTCCCAACCCCACCCTACATTGTTGTAGCTTTGTTTTCTGATGGAATATACTAGCTATAAATTTATTATTCTCCGAAAAATCGAATAGTCGAGCTGCGCTGTTCTCCGACAGCTCTTGTTGTGTTTATTGTGTAATTTGTGATCATTTGGGAAAGTGAATTGGATGTGATTTGGAGACGTATTACAAGTACTCGGACAATTGTGAGGCTCTGTGTGGTAGCGTTGGATTGTGTTGTGCGAAACTGGTTGTGTACTGAAGAGAACATAAACACATCTTCAGGATATTAATCACTTGGTTGAAGGTGAAGTGTTGTTTTATTTCATTGCTTAACTAGTATAATAGTAATGTTCCTGTTGTATGATTGGATATATTATTGTAACACATGCAGCAGTCATTGGTCAATACAGTCGATTTCGGTTATTAGCATAGCCGATTTGTCAAAAAATATATGCGATTAACCGGAGTATTCGAATAACCGAAACTGAACATTTTGTACATGTAGCGGTGCACGTTTCTACTTTCATTTTACTGTTCTGTTAATACTTACATAGAAACTCCATAAAAGCGAGTTAATTCTATGTAAGATGTTTGATAGGATTATTATTGTGCATATCCATTTTGTATTTACCGTTATTTGATAGATTTTACGCAATATTTATGCGTATTTATTTTCTTTCAACCTGCGTCGCTTTGCTATTGTTTGTAGTGTGAATTACATAGCCATGATAATAACACAAAGGCTTATTTTATTTTTCATTTATTAAGTAACCTCTATGAGCTGCTCAATGTCATATGCATCTCTACTGACACTAGCAAACTGAGAGCAGTAAATAATTAACAACACATTGCTTTACATTGTGTACAAACTTATTATTAAATCGTGTATGCTTATTGGCGTGGAAGCTTTACAGAAACCGCACAAAATGGCAAACTCTCTCGGCAAGCCAATTAGCACCTTTTTTCAATCAATTTGCCTCGGGCTTATCTCTGTGACCGCGTCAATCAATTAACAGTTGCAAAATACAGGTAAATTTGACTTTCAGTATGCAATTAGCCAGATATTTGTTATGCAATCATCCGGAATGTGACAAAAACCTTTTTTTTTTTACATGCAAAAGTATACAAATGGTTTTGTGTTTCAAAACTTTATGCAATTAACCGATATGCGATTAAACGGAATCGACTGTAGTCACAAAAGTTGTTCACTCTTTTCTTAACCCTTCACTCCATGAATACGCATTTTAACGCATCTAGAGCAGACGACTTTAGAAAACTTTGACAAAAGAAGAAACTGCTCGAGCAATTTCTCCTGTTGTACTGTCATTTGTCGTAATTAACTATAATCGTCTGCTGATGCTTTCAATTTGGACCTGTCACAGAATTCCGTATGGGGTAATGTGTTAAACAATTTTAATCAAATTTTTAAACATTTAAGGGCATAATATTTTAGTCAGGCAAATGTATAGTGTGAAATGAATTTGTATATGTTAGCGCTTTCCTCCATGTAACAAATCTACAGCAGACAACTTTGAAATGATCTTGGCAAATATATGAAAAAAATCGTTAATTGCACATGTAATTATTCAACTGACTTGAAAACATAACAAAAACAGTTGTCGGTTGCAGAGGCATCATAGTTTTGATCAAAATTGTACAGGTGGTGTTCATTAACTAGAGATCCAATACTACATGTCCAGAGTTATCATAATCTGTCGCCGAGCCCGGATAGCTCAGTAGGTAGTGCCGCCGACTTGTTGAGTACAGGGGTCGCTAGTTCGAACCCCGGCTTGTCCAACATCCTTTCCGACGTTTAATGAAAGTCCTTGTGACCAGATTCATTCGTCTCTCACCACTGAGTAATTTTCATGTGGAAAAGCAGTCAATGGTTTGGAAAAAATGTTGTGTCGTACTGGTGAGGAAATACCAGGATACATAGATAGGTGCACTGACTGCCGTGATATAACTGAAATACCCATAAAAACGGTGTTAAAACTCATTCATTCATAATCTGTCCCTGATGATTAGAAATTACATAGTTTGTCTTATTTAGCCAATTCAGTCCATAGTTTCAGTCTGATTGTTTCAAACATGTACAACATATTTATATAAATGAGAAATCAAGCTCTATAGTAAATGAGTAAAATCAGCCAGTATGTCGAGTTATCTGACCCTAATTGTCAAAAACACATATTTCGCCCCATTCAGGTGATGAAATCCTTAATTCTTTTGATTCTTTATTAAGAATGAATGAATGAATGGGTTTAACACCGTTTTCAACAGTATTTCAGTTATATCATGGCGATCAGTGCACCTATCCATGTATCCTGGTATTACGTCGCCAGTACCACACACCATTCTTTCTAAGCCAGTTAAGCAATGTGCAGTGGTGAGAGACGAATGAATCTGGTCACTATGACTTATATTAAACGTCGGGAAAGAATGTTGACCTAGCCGTGGTTTGAACCAGCAACCCCTGTACTCGGATTCAGCAACGCTACCGACTGAGCTAAATTTGAAAACACATTTTGTGCTATTATATTTGATTCTTGAAATGTAGAGTTTCTAAGCAATTTATTTTGCTTTAAGTGATTTCATAGTAAAGTGCATGTTTTATTTTATTGTATTTCCAGAAGAATGCCTAAGTTGAAGAGGAAGTCAGGCACTCAGAGGAGTTCATCCAATCGGCTGCAAATGACGTTTAGGAGAGTGGCCAGAGATGAGATCGTTGATGGTGGTGTTCCAGGCAGCAGTCTTGTACATCCTGCCGAATCTGTGTCAGATGGCGGTCCCGGTGTGCCTATGGCTGCTTCAGTAGTTGGGACATCTGGTTTGGGCGCTGATAAACAGATGGAGGTCAAAGCCCACCTCTATAAGCCTTTTCGGCCATCTGTCTTGGGCGCTGATAAACAGATGGAGGTCAAAGCCCACCTCTTTAAGCCCTCTGGGCCATCTGTTCTATATACTTCGCTTGATTGTTTGCCATGTAGTTCTGCTGAAAGTTTGCTTGAGAACAAACCACATATATTACCTGAATGTATGCTTGATAATGCTCATGGATCTCCGATTGATACTGAATACACACATACTGTACAGCAACCAAGATTTGACTCGATTTCTTTTGATCAGATTAAACCAACTGAACAGTCAACTGATTTCATGTTCATAGCTACACCCATTACAATGAATCCGTTCGGTTCAAAGAATTTCATTCGTGGATCGTTTCACCAAGGAGATGATATATTTAGTCCACAATCACGTGGTAGTCAGTGTGTTGCCATTTCTTTGTGTGCTCTGATATATGGACAGAATACAGTGATGGATTCACAGGCAATGCTTGACAATGTGCTTATTGAAGGTGATACTTTGTACAAGAAGATTATTTCTGAATTGCATGGGAAAGGAATGTTGCAAAGCAACCTGTTAAGTTTTGAAGAAATCCCATCCGAGGTCAATGTCTTTAATACAAATCTATATGTTTTGAAATCTGATGTTATATCTGGTATAGCTGTTCAACAGTGCCAGACTTCCAATTTGCCCACTCTTCATCAGTCACTGTATTTAGCATTACAGATATCAAATCAAATGCTAGTTATAATAAGAGGCCTATGCTCCGCAGTATATATAACCACTGAGCAGTATCACTTTTTTGATTCACATTCACATGGACAAGATGGCTTATCTGCACCTGATGGTACATCCATTTTTTTGTCCTTTGATTGCTTGGAAGATTTGGTTGCATACATGTATGTATTTTATGGAACCATGAACATTGACATGTGTACACAGTTTGATATATTGCCGTTGCATTTCACAATGATGGATTCTGGTGTACATACACACAAGGAAGGTCTTTGCCCTACAGTCATATCTGATTGGAAAACAGTATCATGCAAGAAATACAGAAGGAATAGTAGTCACAGTCCAGATATTTATGCAGATCAAACAAATCTCTTAGATAATTACTTCCAAGACCAAGAAAGTAAGGCCTTAAGAAAACATACTTCTGAGATTGACAGGCATTCAAGCAAAGACAAAAGGTCTTACATGAAAACCTACATGAGAAAACGAAGACAAGATCCTTTAATTAGAGCAAAACAAAAGAATCAAGAGCTAGAGAGTAAACGGAAAGCCAGAAAAGATCCTATTGTAAAGTCAGCAGAAAAAATGAAGAGACAGGAACTACGTCAAGATCCTTTAATTAGAACAAAAGAAAAGAATCAAGAGCTAGAGAGTAAACGGAAAGCCAGAAAAGATCCTATTGTAAAGTCAGCAGAAAAAATGAAGAGACAGGAACTACGTCAAGATCCTTTAATTAGAGCAAAAGAAAAGAATCAAGAGCTAGAGAGTAAACGGAAAGCCAGAAAATATCCTTTAATTAGAACAAAAGAAAAGAATCAAGAGCTAGAGAGTAAACGGAAAGCCAGAAAAGATCCTATTGTAAAGTCAGCAGAAAAAACGAAAAGACAGAAACTACGTCAAGATCCTTTAATTAGAGCAAAAGAGAAGAATCAAGAGCTAGAGAGTAAACGGAAAGCCAGAAAAGATCCTTTAATTAGAGCAAAAGAGAAGAATCAAGAGCTAGAGAGTAAACGGAAAGCCAGACAAGATCCTATTGTAAAGTCAGGAGAAAAAATGAAGAGACGAATATTGCGCGAAGATCCTCTATTAAGGAATCATGAAGCTGAACTTGAATTGAAATCGAAACAAAAGAAACGAAATAATGCATACTACAAAGCTATTGCATGCGAGAAAAAGCGTTTATCTAGGTCTTTTATATCTTTTAGAATACAGGAAAAGTCCAGAGAGAATCAGTCTTTACGAGAAAAGCGAAAAAAGGCAGATTTTCAAGCAAATGAAAAGAATTTGCGAGAAGCAAGAAAATATGGTTCTGAACTAAATGAATGTATTTCGAAATTCAAACAAACCATTTCCATTGGACCTGTCTATGTCTGCACCTGTTGTCACCAGACATGGTTTAAACATTCTGTAGAATCTGCAAGCACAGTTGCTAACCATCTTGATCGATCATTTGTACAGCAGCATTTCACAAAATACTTATCTGTGGATGATAAAGAGTGGATATGCAAAAGCTGTTCTAACAACTTAAAGAAAAATAAAACCCCAAGTCTTTCAGTTGCCAACAAAAACACATTTCCAATTAAGCCTAAAGAACTTGAGTTACATCAGTTAGAAGAGAGGCTTGTTGCATTAAGAATTCCATTCATGCAAATTAGAGAACTTCCTAGAGGTGGGCAGCTATCTGTGAAAGGAAATGTTGTTAATGTGCCAGTTGATATCCAGCCTGTCATTGAAAGTTTACCTCGAGCTTTTGATACACAAGTAACTGTGCCAGTGAGACTAAAAAAGAAACTTTCATACAAGAAGTGTGACTTTACTGAAAATGTACGTCCATTACAAGTTGTCAGCGCTCTTCATTGGTTGATGAACCATAGTGACTTGTACAAAAATTCTGGTATCCATATTGATGAAAACTGGTTGCAAAACACAACTGAAAATTGCTCAGAAACAGTGCAAGAGTTTTTTGGAAGAACTAATATGGACGAATTCCCGCCTACAGATGATGTTACTCAAACAACAGAAAACGTAACGAGCAAAAACGAAAATGACTATGAATCTGATCATTTTAGTGAAATTGATGAAAATGAAAAAGTTGTTGGTAATAGTGATACAATTATTGACTCGGCTGATCCAACGACTGACACTATTTACACATTTGCACCTGGCGAAGGACAAATACCCATAAGCTTATATCAAGATACCAATGCTGAGTATTTATCATTTCCATCAATATTTTGTGGTCAAAAGAGACCTGAAAATGAAGACAGATCTGTTCCTGTTCATTATAGTGACATATGCAAAATGGAACTTCGCCATGTTGACAGAAGGGTGGCATCAAATGTTCCAAATGTTTTCTTCAAAATGAAAAAACTGCAACTGAAACAAGTTTCAGACAAAGTGCATCTAGCTTTAAGAAGATGTAAAACAGAAGGCAAAAAACTTACAGTATCACAGGTTTTAAGGCCAGAATGTCGGGAAAACTTAGTAAATCTTGATGAAGGCTTTTATATTTTTCGAACTTTGAGGAGTTCGCCACCATACTTGGAAGCTCGGAAGAAAGATGTTTTTGCTATGATACGCCAATTAGGTTTGCCTACATGGTTTACTTCGTTGTCCTCTGCAGATACACGATGGGTTGATTTGCTGAAGATTTTAGCAAAACTTAATAGCGGTAAAACTCTTAATGATGACGATGTTGCGAAAATGACTTGGGCTGACAAAACCAAGCTCGTTCAAACTGATCCAGTGACATGTGTTAGATACTTTGACCACCGTGTACAGGAGTTCATAGGAACTGTACTTAAAAGCAATCATGAACCTTTGGGAAAAGTCAAAGATTACTTTTACCGTGTTGAATTCCAACAGAGAGGGTCTCCACATATTCACATGCTTCTTTGGATTGAAGATGCACCACAATATGAAATACACACAGATGAAGAAGTGGTATCATTCATTGAACAGTATGTTTCGTGTTCAAACATTGATGACCCACTTGTTGACTTTCAAGTACACAAACATTCACGATCATGCAGAAAAAAGGAAAAAGCAATTTGTAGATTTGGATTTCCAATTCCACCAATGAAAAAAACAGTTATTCTGGAACCACTTATTGCAGATCAAGCTGACACCAAAAAGTACAAAGAACTGTTTCTTTCAATCCAACAAAAGTTGAATGAGATAAAAGAATATGATTTATCGTTTGAGCAATTCTTAAAACAACTGAACACAGATGACGAAGATTATCTTAAAGCTGTTCAAAGTTCATTAGATGGACCCAAAGTGTTTTTGAAAAGGAATCTTGCTGAGGTGAGAATAAATGCCTACATGAAACCCATTCTGAGAGCTTGGGGAGCCAATCATGACCTTCAGTTTGTTTTGGATCCGTATGGATGTGCTGTATACATAGTATCATACATCAGTAAAGCCCAAAGAGGAATGAGCATCCTTATGAATGAAGCATGTAAAGAAGCAAGAAAAGGACATATGGATTTAAAGAAGCAAGTAAGACATATTGGTAACAAATTTTTGAATAGTGTTGAAATCAGTGCACAGGAAGCATGCTACCTTGTTTTACAACTTCCAATGACCAAAGCTACAAGAGATGTAGTATTCATAAACACTTCACCACCTGACAAACGTACATTCCTTTTGAAATCAAGGGAAGCGTTGGAAAAAATGGCTGAAAATTCAACAGAAATCGAGGCAGACAATATAATTAAAAGGTATTCAAAAAGGCCGAAGCAACTTGAACATTGGTGTCTTGCTGATTATGTATCGCAACTTGAAATCATATATCCAGCATCTGATGACATGTTTCATGAAGAAAATGAGCATAATGATGATGAAAGAAATGAGCCTGAAGAAATTCATCCAGACATGTTAGTTGAGGAAGGAATACAAATCACGTTGAAAAGTGGCATCAGAATTAAATCCAGAAAAAAACCTAAAGTATTACGTTATGTTCGTTATTCACTAAAAGTGGATCCAGAAAACTATTACAGAGAAAAACTGTTATTATTTCATTCATGGCGTAATGAGAGTGAAGATGTTTTAGGTGCACATAATTCTTATGAAGATCATTACTTTGCTTTGAAGAATTTCATAGACTTTAAAGTCAAACAATATGAGAAAAATGTTGATCAGTTAAATGAGGCAATGAAAAGGGCTGCTGATGACTTGAACTTCGATGAAATAGCACCAAGCAATGAGCAAAGAGAATCAGATGATCTGCAGACAGGTTCAGTGGCAAGTGAGCAGTTTGTTTATTTTGATCCAGATCGTCCAGAAGTACAACGTCAGTATGACTTAGGAAATGATATTGGTAGTTCAGTAGCACTGGTAAATATTACTGTTAATACAAAAAGAATGTCTGATGCAAATTATAGATCCCTTGTACATTCGCTAAATAGAAAGCAACACGAGTTCTTCCAGCATGTTCTGCAAAGTGTCAAACAAAACCTGAAGCCTTTGCATGTATTTCTATCTGGTGGTGCAGGTGTTGGAAAATCAGTAGTTGTCTCGGCTTTAAATGAAGCATTGTTGCGACATTTGTCTACTTCGGCAGGTGACAATCCTGATGTATGCAAAGTACTTTTGTGTGCACCTACTGGAAAAGCTGCTTTTCACATAAGTGGCATGACTATCCACTCAGCATTTCGTATCCCTGCTAGTCAAGGCTACTGCATCAAACCATTAGATAGTGACACACTTAACACCTTGCGAACCATATACAGAGATCTCGCTGTTGTAATGATTGACGAAGTTTCAATGGTTGGACACAACATGCTGATGCTAATCAATCACAGGCTTCAACAAATTAAAGGTTCAACTTTATTTTTTGGCGGTGTTCACATGATTCTGATTGGCGACTTGTTTCAATTAAAGCCTGTTATGGATGGATGGATTTTTGAAAACTTAAAAAACAACTTTGGTCCTCTTGCAACAAATTTGTGGCAGGAATTATTTGCAATGCATGAACTTGACGAAATCATGAGACAAAAAGATGACAAGGAATTTGCAGAGATTTTGAATAGATTACGTGAAGGAAAGCATCAACAAAGCGATATAGAAGTTCTTAAAAAACGTGAAATAAAAACAACAAATCCAAATTATCCAAAGAATGCTATTCACCTTTTCAGCACAAATGCCAGCGTGGATTCATTTAACAAGGAAGCATTCCAATTATCACCTAGTATAAAAACTGTCACAACAGCTTTGGATACTGTAATAGGAGATGATACTAAATCTGTAAAAGAGCAACTGATTTCTAGGTTGCCAAATGATGCCTCAAAAACGGCTGGTTTGCAAAAGAAACTAGGTATAGCTGTTGGAATGACATATGATCTATGTGCAAATGTTGATGTTAATGATGGATTAGCCAATGGTTCAAGTTGTTGTATTAAATTCATAGAAAGCAAACAACAAAATACAAATAGACCAAGTATTGTTTGGGTAAAATTCTATGACCAAAATGTAGGTTCTGAATGGCGTGCTAAATACAGACATTTATATCATATTGGTATTGATCCTTCTTGGACACCCATTTTTGATATCAAAAGAAACTTCGTTTACTTCAGAAAGACATTTCTGAGGATTCAGTTCCCACTTCGCCAATCTGCAGCCAAAACCATACATAAATCACAGGGTGACACTTTAAATGAAGTTGTTATTGACATGTCTGGTACACGAATCTTTTCTCATGCACACTACGTTGCCATTAGCAGAGCAAAAACACTACAGGGTCTCAATATTTTGAATCTAAATGAAACAAAGATATCAGTGTCTGAAAAAGTCAAACAAGAATTGACTAGGTTACGAAATGAACAAGTTCTTGCTTTGTGTTATATTCCACTATATCAAATTCAAGACACTCTGGCAAAACTTGTGTTTTTGAATACTCGATCTTTGAAAAGTCATAAAGATGACATTTTCCAGGAACCAAATGTTCAAGATGCAAACATGATTTGTCTTGTTGAAACATGGCTTACTGCTGAAGATGAAATGCATACTTTGAATGTACCAGGATATCAGCTATTCAGAGCAGACGGTTACCAAAGTGGGAACACAAGACCTCACCGGGGTATTGCATTGTATTTTAAAGAAGGTAACCCCCTCAGTATCACGCCTAGTTGTGCATAGTATTGCCTTGTTCCGGTCGAATGATTTTTGGCGCTTTAAAGGTTACACAAAATACACAAACATTGTCCCGACTAGGGGATTTTAATAGTCGCACATCCACTAATTGTGATTACGTCATAAACGATAACAATGTTCATATGCATATGTTGCCTGATGATTATATTTCTGATATTGAATTGCCGCGTTATTCTGAGGATAAATGTCATGTGAATAACAATGGGTTACTTTTATTAGATTTGTGTAAACAGAGTTCTTTGCGCATTTTAAACGGTAGATTTGGCAATGATAAAGGTGTCAGTCGCTATACTTTTGTAGGCAGTAGGGGTAGTTCAGTAGTGGATTTGATTTTGGCGTCACAGAATCTGTTAACACAGTTTAGTGAGTTCGAAGTTGGAGAGCCAAATATTTTGTCGGACCATTGTTTAATAACATTTTCTTTAAATTTTTGTAATCCAAGCAATGAGCCGTCGCTCGTAAACAACAGTTATGAAGATTAAGTTATAAATATGTATGGAACAACAATAAGAAGTGTGATTTTATTGAGAGTTTCAATACAGAAGAAATTAGTGTTAATTTGAATACTTTAAATGAAAAAATAGAACAGTGTACGAATAATGGGGATATAAATTCATGTATTCATGATTTTAATTCCATTATTGAAGACGTTTCTTCACCAATTTTTAAGTGCAAATTAAGTTGTAACAGCGATGTTAAAGCGGATATTCCTGTATTTAACAATAAAAAAGAAAACCCGTGGTATAATGATGAGTGTCATGAAAGTAAGTTTCACTTTTTACAAAAGTTGAATAAATATAGAGAAAGTAAAAGTGACTTAAATAGAATTAGTTAAAGCTCGGTCACATTATAAATCTACTGTTCGAAATTGTAGGACGGATTATGATCGAGTGAAAACAGCTGCTTTTGTAAACGCAAGATATAAAAATGCAAAATTATATTGGAATATGTTAAAAGAAGCATGGGGACTTAAGCCAACAAATATACCATTGACTTCTTTTTAACCGTGAATATTTTAAAGCTATTAATAGTCCAAATAACGAGTTCTTTGTTCCAGATGAAGATGTTGTATATTTTAATGAACGGTACGAAAATAATTGATTTAACACAATGTTTGAAGAGTTGAATGTGAATTTTACTAAGGATGAGATTATAACATCAATTAAGCAACTGAATTCAAATCGATCGTCTGGACCTGATATGTTATTAAATGAAATGTTCATTCATGGTAAAACTATTTTATCACCAGTTATTTGTAAAATGTTAAATAAAGTGTTTGAGGTTGGGTATTTTCCAGAAGTCTGGTCAGAAGGATATGTTATTCTTCTTCTTCACAAAAAGGGCAATATTAATGATGTAGAAAATTACCGTGGTATTACTTGGGCAAATCATTTACACGTACACTAAACAATGGATTATCGGAGTGGGCAGAAACATACAGCGTTCTAATTGAAGCACAAATTTAGATCGCACATGAGTACTGTTGATAATATATTTGTTTTAAGTTGTTTAACTACACATATTTTAAATCAGGGAAAGAAATTGTATTGTGCATTTGTTGATTTTACTAAAGCCTTTGACTATGTTGTGCGTGATAATTTATGGTATAAATTAACAAAGTTCGGTATTCGGGGAAAGATTCTTGATATCATTAAATCAATGTACTCATGTGTTAAGTCTAAAGTTAAATACTGTAACCAATTGAGCGATGAATTGTACTGTGTACTTGGCGTTCGGCAAGGAGAGTGCCAATCTCCATTGTTGTTTTCTATGTATTTAAATGATACAGAAGATGTATTCATACATAGTGGCTTTGAAGGTTTAGATATTAATATGTTTAAGATGTTTATGCTGTTATATGCAGATGATATACTTTTGTTTGCTAACACTGCAGCAGAGTTACAAAATGGACTTAATATACTATCTAGCTATTGTAAAGAATGGAGATTGAAAGTAAATTGTACTAAAACAAAAGTTATGGTTTTTAGAAAGGGCGCAATGATACCACAAAATTTAGTTTTTATATATGATGGTGCTCCATTAGATATAGTTAGTAAGTTTACATATTTAGGTATAGTCTTTTCTACTGGAGGGTCTTCAGCAGAAGCACAAACTACTCTTGCTGGTCAAGCGCAAAAAGCCATTTTTAAAATGAATAGGTATTTATACAAGTTTACATTTATATCCCCAAAGCATAAATTAGATCTGTTTGATAAATTGATAACTCCGATTTTAAACTATGGATGTGAAGTGTGGGGATTTATGCAAGCTATATCAATTGAACGAGAGCATTTACAGTTTTGTAAACACATTTTGAGTGTTAAGAAGACAACTCAAAATGATTTCATATATGGTGAACTTGGCAGAACGTCATTAATTACAAGAAGATATTTTACTGGTTAAAAATTATGAGAGTACATGATCGTAAATATGTGAAAATTGTTTATAACATGCTGCTTAATGACTGTGAAACATATCCTCAGAAAATAAACTGGGTTTCCCAGTTGAAACACTTATTGTCCTCGCTTGGGTTTTATGATGCGTGGTTACAACAAAGTGTTGGTAACGATAATATTTTTCTTGCAATATTAAAGCAAAGGTTAAATGACAATTTTATTCAGAATTGGCATAGTCGATTAGAAAATTCCACTAGAGCAGTTTTTTATATAAATATTGCAAAGTTTCAGTTTCAACCACATTTAGATAATATAAATGTTTTCAAAATGTGTCAAAAACTAACTAAATTACGGGTGTCATCTCATAGACTGCAAATTGAAGCCGGTAGGTGGGTTAAACCAAATAGAATTACTGTAAACGATAGAATATGTGTATTTTGTAATAAACTTGAAGATAAATTCCATTTTGTGTTGGTATGCCATACATACATAATGTTAAGGAAGCAATATATTTCTACATATTTTTATAAGAGACCAAATATTATCAAGTTTCTGGAATTATTAAACTCACAAAATAAGATATATATTCGCAAACTGTGTACCTTTGTTTTAAAAGAATTTAAGTTACGAAACGAAACACTATACAGAAATTAGCTATTTCTAAATATAATGTATGTAATATGTCATGGTTGTAAACGTATATGTCATGTTTGTAAATTTATGTACGTATTAATCACTATGATAAAAAGCATATTGACCATTTTAATTAGAAACGTTTTTTGGTGAAGAATGCAAGCACATTGGTAATACGGACCGTCAGTAAAGTGTTTTCATTTACTGGGACTGCGTGTCTTGTAGTTTGACTGTCAGTGAAGTGTTTTCATATACTGGGTTAAAACTTGTCTTCACTCAACAACGGGTATATATGTCATTGTTTATTTTTAAAGTCTGTGGTAAACAAATTAAGTTAAAGTAATCACCAATTGAATTGCAACTATTAATAACTATTAAAAGTCCGTGGTGGATTAATAGACATGTATATCTATACTAATATTTACATTATATGATTTATGTTTATCATACGGATATAATAAATGTGTTAAGGCAATTGTGAGGAATTGTAATTTATTTATGCAAGGAAGTGTTATGTAAACGCCTTCTCATTGTATCAGCTCAGTTAAGATAAACTGCATATTTGGACGTGTATTGTTTGTAATTACTACACTGTTGCCATGCTTTATAATTGTATTTTGTATCCTCGTGGGCTTTTAAGCCTATTGGACATTGGAGTTTGTATTCTATACAAAAAATAATGTCAGTTCAAGGTAAAACCTATGCAGGCTTTTCCGAGTGACAGAATTGTAGGTGTGGAAATAATTCAGTCAAACTGCTGTATTCCTATCTATATTTTTGCTATAAATATGCCATCGGTGAACTACGATATCAGTGTATATAAAGAATGTATGAGTACGATGAAAGGCATATACGAGCTTATTCGCAACAGGGCCGTGTTATAATTTGCGGTGATGTCAATATTTCCATTGATAATAACACACTTTGTCCGCATACTAGTAGTGAACGAAGTAACGTATTTAAAGCATTCATAGAGATGTGCAACATTACTGTTATAAAAACTTCAGGGGTGCCATATATATTTCGTCCCACTCAGAAAATTTTAGCCTGCATACTTATAGACAAAGAGCAAAGCCATGTAGTAATTGAAAATATGGTGACTGATGATGAACTGTGCACCGTATCCGACCACCTACCAATCCTTACGAAACTAAGGATACCAATATCGAGTTACCAGTTGATTAATAAAACTCATATAGCCTGGAATAAGAGCATACCAGGAGAGATTTCTAATTACAAGGTAGCGCTGAAGCAACAACTCGAGGTTGTCAATTTAACAGAAGCTCAAATGGCCATAAATAGTAAAAGCGATATAGACAATTTTGCCGATTTTATAACAAAATCAATACACATTGCCGCGTTCGGTACCTTAACAGTTTCTAAATTTAATAAACACTCAAAACCCTACTGGACTCCCTAGGTATAAATGGCGCATACGTTACAAAGGCAAAAGCGCGCCGAATGGATACGTATCGGGAAACCACGCGGAAATGAACACGATTCATATCGGTATTACAAAGCCGCAAAAAGCAGGTTTAGAAAAGTTCAAAATCAAGCAATATTAAATGTAGAAAGAAAATATTATGACGATCTGAATAATGCAGCAGACTGTGATTTCAAGCTATTTTGGCAACACGCAGAAGGAAAAAACGCGAAACAATAGTTGAAATATATGACCAAAGTAGTAACGCGTTAAAAAGCGACCCAGACAGTATTACTACGATATTTAGAAACTATTATGCGTCTTTATTAATTCCATCTAATTGTGATTATGACGACGAGTTTAAATGCAAAGTAGAAAGAGAAGTGAACGACTATGTGAAGTCTGATCATGCTAATGACAACCCAGAGCTAATCTTGCCTATTAATTTAGAGGAGTTACAAAGCATTGTAAGAACAAAATTAAAAGTTCGAAAAGTACCGTCAACTGATAACATAGTGAATGAGCACATTATACACGGTGGTATTAGCATTCTAGAGTACCTTAAATTGTTATTTGATAAAAATGATTACCTGTTCAAAGTTTTCTACGTCATCAACTAAAATATTATTCTCGCTTTTCACAGATATTTCAATGTGTAAATTGTAAATATCAACTGCTGTGTATCGATTTCAATTTAAATAAACAGAAACATGTTCATGAAGCAAAACATGGTCGGAGAACTTTAACCATACGTTTTTTGAGCCTGTCCATTCTTAGATGGAGTCACAAATTAACAATATGCATTCCATAACTGGATGCTCGAAAAAGAATGGAATTGAAAGTTGTAACCATAGAAGAGGTTATTTACAGCTCCACAGACAGAGGAAAAGGATACATAGGAAAGCGAGAACCTGCCCTGCTCTTAAACAACGGTATATGTTCCATATACATGGCACATTCGGAATTTGATTTTATTGGCGAGAACTCTTTACTGACTAATTCAAAACTCTCGCGCAAGAAAGTTTTGAATATACTAACAAATATTTCATGAAGATTTTTTTTTCTTAAAAACTCCCAGATTCATATTTACAATTCGTTCTTTTTCCGTTGACAATGGAAACTCTAGACCAATACATTGAGATTCTTTGTCGGTTTTCGATCTCCCGATTTCTGATTTCGATTGAGGAACCGAAATATGATTGGGCTATAAACGATAGCTCACGGTTATGAAAACAAAATAAATGGCAGATTACTAATCACCTATATCAATGTGACAATCACGCGATAATGATATTGGGGATGATATTCTGTATTCTGTGAATAAACGCTACTAATATAGGAATAATGACCAATAACAATGTCATTGGTAATTGTCCCATTTTTCGTTCATGAGCACGCTTTATTTTGTAGTGTCCTCGTTTATCGTCTGAGAATCATTCATACACAGTTAGAGAATCATTCATACACAGTTAGAGAATCATTCATACACAGTTAGAGAATCATTCATACACAGTTACTGCATACAGAGTTACTGTTATTTCTCTTCCACGAATAACCAAAAGCATTCATACAACGCAAAGCATCAATTCGGCGCCAAAATTTTGAAGAATTAAAACATACGTTATTAAATAACAGTACACGTGTTTATCAGTTATTTTAACTATCTTATCATCAGTACTAAACCTTGGTATATTTAGTGGTCATGGACATAATATTAACAAACGTTGCTATGTTGACTTGGTTAAATGTATTTTGAATTAACTAGGTCATTCAGACAATTTTCCAAACGGTTTCGTTGCAGGACTTTCCTTAAAATGTGTTAAATGAATTGACTGCATTAGGTTTAAATAAATAGTTTATGGAAAGATAAGGTGATGAATGCCGAGTGATTACAAAGTCGTTGTTGAAACATTTGGAGAGAAAGCTAAGTAAGCCAAGAATTAATGGACAATGCACTTCACATATCTGTTTGAATTTTTTTTAACGTCGTTTTTATGCCATGAAGGGCCAACAGACGATCAGTTATAGACTAATTGTTTTTGTTTTGTTATTAAACCTAGTACTGTGTCACATGAACCATCTATACAGGTAACTGATAATCTACTCATTTGAATTAGTGGCTGGAGACGAGGGACAATAAGACACAATGTTGCATGTCAATCATTATAAAGGGTGTACGCTATAGAAATAGTGTCATGTTTAAAGACAACATGGTACTGTCTGAGGATCCAACTGACCTCTGGATTCAAAGCCCAGTGCGCTACTAACAGTGGTAATGCCGACTTTTTCAGTTTTGACCAGAAAACCTACTTATGTGCAAAAATAAGTGAAGAAGTCAATTATTTATTTCTTAACTTTTATTGAACATTATAAAAATATATATCAAAACTTGTTTCTTTCATTAGCATCAAAAATATGTTAACAAACAGGAATAGAAAGACGTTTGTACTTAATTGAACATTATAAAAATATATATTAAAACATCAAAACTTGTTTCTTTTATTAGTATAAAAAACAAGGAAAAGACTAGATCAAAAATAGACTTATTATATCAATAATGGTTTGATGATACTCATTGAAATGGAAATTAAGTCATTATTTAATGGCACTTAATATGATGATTACGTTTTTTATTATACCCATATAAAAATCAAAGTATAAAATTGAAATATATTTGGCACTGGAAAACACAGTTTAATGAAATGGGTACTCAAGTACATGGACAAGTAAAAATGTAACTAAGATTATTTAAATGATAATATAATATGTTTTACAACATTAATAAGTGTATTGTAATAACAATTAAAATTAAAGATATAATAAATGGAAATGAATATTTACATATAAGTAGGAAAAGATTAAATAAAGATTTGACTTGTAAAATTAATAACAGTTTTCTAATACTTATTCAAATTTGAAATGAATCCGCTATTTAATGACATTTGTGAATACGATTATGTTTTTTTTTTATTATACCCGCGAAAAAAAACACAAGCCAAAAAGGAACATACAGTATTATAAAGTTTAAAAAGAATTTGGCACAGAAAGAAAACAATATAATAAAATGGGTATTCAAGCACATGGACAGGTAAAAATTTAACTGATATTATTGAAATTTAGGAAAAAAAATACAACATTCATGAATAAAAGTAAGCACAACATTTGAAACTAAAGATGTAATAAAATGCAACTAAATATTTACATAACATATCTAACAAAATAATAAATCATATAAAATATAACTTTTAAGACATGTAAGTTTTATTTTTTAATGAATAATGGTTTGTTAATACTGATTGTAATTTGAAATGAATCTGCTATTTAATAGCACTTGTGAATATGATCATGATATTTTTATTTATACCCGTAAAAAAATCTCAAAAAAAAAACACAAAAATATACAGTTTTATAAAAAAAAATTGGCACAGGAAGAAAACAATTTAATAAAATGGGTATTCAAGCACATGGACAGGTAAAAATTTAACTGAGATTATTGAAATTTTAAAAAGAAAATACAACATTCATGAATTAAAGCACAACATTTTAATAACGCAAGACTAAAGTTGTAATAAAATGAAACTAAATATTTACATAACATGTGAAAATTTCAGTGTTGGTTACTGAGAAGAAGACAGATGGATGACAGCCTATGGTAAAGCTGATCTTGCACAAGCCAGTTCAGCTTAGAAAACAATATAAAATGCAGTGTCCAATCTAGGATCTAAAACGCAGGGGGGATTTTCCCCCCTTCCTCTAAAAATGTGGGGGGATTTTCAAAAGTAAAGGGGATGGGTTCAAACAAATCTATTACACCCTTTTCATAACACCATTTCGACTGGAAGTCGCATAATTTTGAATATTTTTGATTCCGAGTCTGCGCTCATAAATCTACTTTCGTTTTCAATACATTTGTCTGCATTTGACAGTCAAAATGAAGCATTACAAAATTAGCGATTTCCCGTAAACGAAATTTAAATGCCAAAACTTTCCGATATATCATCGTATTTTCTCATTTCTTAGCAACATTTAATGTAATTTGCCAATAATAATTAATCAAAACGATTTAAAAACGAGAACAATGTGAAAACATTTGAAACGCAGATATTACGATCGATAAATTTCGTTAAATTTTTCTAAAATTCGTATTTCGCATTTAACCATTTGATTTTATAATCAGCCTCGTTTTCAGTCAAAATACAGGGAGACATCGTTTTAATGAAATGATTTTGTATAATTTTTGAATTATTGGTGCATCATTTCTTACAGAAATTCAAGAAATCGCTAAGCAGTTTTATCTCTTGTGTTTTATATCTTATTCTGGTGCGTTTTATAGCATGCTTTAAATGCCATTTAAACATTTTTAATTACAATCCAAACATACTCAACTATCAGTCCTTTTGATTCCCCATGCCTAAGGTCAAAGTACTACCACAGTATGTCCGGCGCCCTCCCTCAAGGGGCGCCGAACAATAACTGGGCAAAATCTCAGTGACGTCATATATTGCGTAAACCTCTCAAGACGATGTCCGACGTAATATACAAAATTTTGTAACTGAATCAAATATCTTGACATTCTCGCCGAATACGTTCATTTTAATGTCAAGTCTAATGATTCCTTCTATGAAAAAAACAACATTATGACATGAACTATTATGTACTTCCTAATTGTACTGCATCCGTATTTTTGAAAAAGGGAATGATATTTTGAAGCAAACATCTTTAATTATAAAAAATAACTGTTACGCAAATTTAAAAACAAATTCTTGTAAATTGTCGTTTAAGGTTATAGCAGTATAATAAGTCCATGTCTGAACGTAAAAAAGTGGAATATGCATTTATTGTATTTGTCGGTTTTCACGATTTCAGCGAAAATTAATATGAAATTCGACTTTAAAAATTATTAAATTGATGAAAATTTCTAGTTCGAAACATCAGCTGCAGGCATTGTTATGATATTCACCTCTATAAAAATATAAAAAAAATACGTGTCATTACTTTCTTTTAGGAAAAAAAGATAAAATGTATAACTTAAGATTTATTTGCAAATAATGATGATAAAAATATAAATTGTGACCAAAGATATCTTTATATGGTATGTGATAATACAGCAACAATAACTTTTTTTTGTCTTACAAAATATTATTAAAACGCTAATTTTGGTTAATTTCAAAAATCATCGGTAAAATACGAGCAAACTGTCCTATTGCTAAAATACTAGCAAACTGACCTATTGGCTGTTAATTTCTTAATATTGCGATACAATTCGAACTTTTAATTCAACATTTATATTTTTGTCTTACAGGAAAAAACCTGCATATTTAAATTGCAAACACAGTTGTAAAACAATTATGGCAGTTATGAAAATTAAACAATTATAAAAACAGTTTTAAACATGTAGTGGAACTATTTGGTAAAGGTCTACGGCAATAGAAACATACAGGTTTAAAACTGGAAGGTAATATGCACCTATTTAAAGGGACACTGTCCGTAAGTAAGCAGATATTGAGCATAACCAAATAACTGTCTGATTTTTTTTCAGAGAAATGTATACATGAAAAAATGAGCAAAGACCCAAATAATTCGTGAGTTTGAAAAAAAATGTTTTATTTATTTTTGTAAACAATGTGGGTCCCACAGTGTTTTGCTGATCACGTGACAGCCATTAACGAATTAGGTTTTCTATATATACTGTAAGGAAAAAAATGCTTATACGACACTATTATACACACCTAATTCCACGTAATATTCCAGATATATCTCAACGTGTTGTGTACAAAAAAAGGCTACAACTAATTACAGAAAGAATAACTCTGTCATGTAGTACACCTTTTAATCAAAGTGTACTTTGTTACACGAAATTTATAAATGTTGAAGTTTCGCTTGAAAAAGTCAAGCCATTTAATGTTAAGAGACTGCAACGTTTATAGTCTAAGTGTGCTCACTGTTTGAGCCAAATGCGAATTCTGTCGATAATGAACTTGTAAAGGGGTAACCATTGGTGTGTTCGGTGCTGTTTTAACCTTCTTTTCGAAAGGACTGTCCTATAGCGTCCTGTACCTTTCGATTAGCAGTAGCATATTAAACATACAATATATAGCAAAAATACCCAGTATGCGTTTCTTTTTCTTTTCAATATAGTATGTATTGCGAAATATGTATGGCCCGCTTAATTCAGTTGGTAGCGCTCTCTACTTATTATGACCCGCAAGTGAGCTGTGAGTTCAAACTCACGAAGAGGTACTTCTTTTTTTTTGTAAAGCTACTGAATTCCGTCAAACAATCTTCTATTTTGTAAATATTAAAACATGGTAAGTGTTTAATGTTTGTCAACGTAATTATTTCGTGTTTTATAAGCTAAAAGTTATAGACAGTGACCCTTTAAAGCGAACCGTGTAAAATTGGAGATTATTTCTAACCATGGTGGGTATGCCTTGATATTTCTTCGTCATTTGCCTTGATATGACAAATCCGGGAATGCAGTTCAGTGTGGTTATGTTTAAGCTTCGAACGGTGTCTAATCTGACGCCAGGGACTTTTAGCCCTTTCGAACTTTGCAGTGTTTTTCTCAACTTGATCGTTGTCACCGAGGTTTTTCCCTAAGTGTTTGCCAATTTACTCTACATATCGACATGTCATCCAGTGGGTGTCCGTATATTGCATGTTGACAAAATAATATGGGGACACCAACTTGTTGATATTTGATATGTTCATGTGGTTATGTAGCGTAAATAGGTGTGGAGGGTGCTAAGAGGGGGTGGGGGTTGTAAGAAGGGGGGACTTCGGTGACGAAGATCACGTTGAGAAATCAAATGGACGGTGCCACTCAGAAAGGATTGATCAAAATCATATTCCGAAAAAAACACAGTTGCGTACTAAGGTGGTGAACATTTGTGCAAAATATTATTGAAATCGGATGAGGCATTACCAAAGTTATAGGCCCGGACGGACGGACGGAATGACAGACGGATAATGGCAATTATATATCCCTCTGCACAATTGGCGGAGGATAAAAAGTAAAGTTATGTAAAACTGTTTTCATTTGATAAGTGTCAAAGGGTAATAAATGTAAAATGAAAATATCAGCGAAAGTTGGTCACAACATATGTATACATGAGAGGTCGGTTCCTTTCGAAAACCAATCAGATTCAATCATGCATGACACAGTTATCGCCCCTTGAATGTCTGAAAATAGGATTTCTGCAAAGACGTTTTCTGTGGCGACATGGCTAAAACAGAACAAACTTCATTGAATTAGGACAAGTTTATATTAATAAATATAAAATAATAATAAAAAAAACTACATGTAGCTATAGTCTTCGATGAAAATAATTGCATGGCTTGATAAAGAGATGTCTGTGTACATAGTTATATAATCTATTCTACTCGCGAATTTATGAACGGCCTTTGATAGTTACCATGATGTAATGTGATAAAACGTTTCAATTAAGGAAAAGGCTGGGAAAGGACGTAATTCTGAGATTTTTTAATTGATATTTAAAGCTTCTTTGGTATCATTTAGAAACAAAATTATCAAAAAAAAGGGGTAGGTCATCACACATTTTTTCCACTAGGCGTCTTTGAAGAATTTCACTTAAAAGAGGAAAAATAGAGTTATTGAACATTTTCACAATTTTTTTCATAACATTACATTTATTGAAAAACAACTATTATTTTTCGACTACATATATACATATCTTTCAAAACATACATAAACAATTGTAATCCTCATTCGTCTTTTTACTTCGAAAAGCAAACATATATAGACTGTACCCCACCCATTATATTTTTAATAAAAAAATAATTCAAGATAAAAAATATGTTCTAATGCTCAACTTTCTTTAAATTAATTACACACGATTTGGTGTTATTTTGACATGTTCACTGTATAATACTGTACACACAATTTTGACATAGGAATCGAATATAAAATTATCTCAGTATCTACTGTTATATATGTATTCCACTACTGAAAAACAAAAATCTTGTTTTTATATAGCAAAAGGATAAATTCTACTCCGAGCTACCCATTCCCCTATTTTGTTGACAACAAAAAATGATAACAAATTATGGAAAAAAATATGAAAAAAAATTGTTGGCTTAAAATTTGATATGTTTCCATTTTAAACCCTACATTATATTCATACCTACTAGAATGCAACAAATTAAACAATTCTGTTTTCAAATAAAACTATGATTTAAAAATTAAAATGCTTAGACTTGAAAATGTCAAAACTTGCCCAGCCAACATCATTACATATCATGATAAATTGGTAATCGAATTGTTTACTCTTCAAATGTGCATGTAATGAATGTAATTATTAAAACAAAGTTTAATTACATCAAAATCTATATTTTGCAGGCAAGGTGTCCATAGATTAACAAGTGTTTGCCAAGGATAATCTGTATTACTGGTATAAATATTGCTGATTAGTCATGTATTCTGCTGTTAAGATTTGTAAATGCCACTTGAAATCTACCTAAGCGTTTGTCACAACTTTAAATTACCAATTTGAATTGTTACGTTATTTAATGTCGAGAATCTCTATTACATTCGTTACTAAACTATTCATTGCTACTTTCGGTATTCTCCGTACTACTCACCTGCTATTTTCGTTATATTTCATTACGTGGTCCCGCCTTGATTCCATTAAGCGATGGGAAAGCTTATATTAACAGGCTTTTATAACGAATATTTCGACAATAAAATACGTTTAAAAACATTTGTTTTACTGCAAAAATGCGATTTGTTTAAAATTACCTATTAAATGTTTTAATTTTACAATATGCTAACTTTTATTTTACAAAGGTTTTAATTCATACCCCAGCCACCCCGTTTTCCCTTCTTGGAGCAGGGGTTGGATGGTGTATGAAAGTTAATACTCGGACCACGTAATGGGAGTTGAAAAGTCGCAAAATCTCGTACGCTACTTCGCAGCATTACGCCAATGTAAATCAAAGGTTTCCATAAATTGGTTACCTCATCGCGCCTTGTTGGTTAGAGATTAGATCATGGCGGGGATTTCTTTAGTTACACTGTCCTGTTTTAATGGGATGACAGTAGGGTAAGTGTGAGGTTTGGTGCTAGAACCGGTTTAAACCCCCAGTGGCATACTTTGCCACTGACCGTTCCAAGGCGGTAGCCCTTTTGTCAACCCTTTAGTGTTTGTGATGGCGTTTGCAATTTTTATTACTTTTGCCTTTTCGTTTGTCTGTTTGCGTGTTTGTTTTTGTGTTTTGTGGTTGACTGTCGTCCTTGAATGCTGCTTTCCCTGTCCGATATTTTTATCCTTCTTTAGATTCCCGCCAAAACAAACTTGCATTCAAAATCAAAGTTATCATCCACATTTTGCAATGTCATTCAGCCGATTGTTCAACAATAGTTTATTTACATGTAAGCAGTGATAAAACCTTCATCTGCATTGTGAAAAGCAAACATTCAACGAATGACGGGACTGGCCGAGCGTTCACGATTGTATTTCGCGTGTAGACGCTTGTTAACGTGATAAGACATATGCGCATTCATTTGTACAGGATCAAATCCCTCAGAAAACAGCGTATGACTTAAACTTAAGTTAAAATCACTTAATGTTTACCAACGCTTACATATTTATCAATATGTTGTCAATATACGGATCGTTTGCCCATTTACAGCCTTGCAAATGGTAATACTTTTATCGCGCTGTAATCCGGTGATCTTTTGTTTCTAGTAGAAATTTCAGATTTCCAACCGTCCAAAATCTGCGAAGTTCGGACGGGCTAAAAGTCCCTGACGTCAAATTAGCAATCTTTCGAGAAAATGTTTGGGCCGTGTGCGAAGCTCACACATTACCAAAGGAAACTGAATTCCCGGATTTGTCATATTAAGACAAAAAAAACAATAATGAAAAATAGCAAAGCATACCCACCTTCTTTACGTTTATTTTTGGCGTTGGAACTACCTCGGAAGTGGCGATGGAACACTGATTACCATGTAAGCAATTAACCGTTTTGGTAAAATTGAATGAATGTTTCAATCTATTTTTAGAACATATTATAATTCAGATTTAGCACTACTGTACCAATACAAGACAAACTTGATAAAAAAAAACGTATTTATTGAATCGTTCAACATGCTTCTCACGGATGGCTGCTCACAGAAACACAAATGGAATTGTATAACATCTTTCTCACAGATGGCCGCTCACAGAAACACATATGGAATAGTTCAACATGCTTTTCACAGATGTCCGCTCACAGAAACACACATGAAATAGTTCAACATCCGTCTCACAGATGACCGCCATGGTGCTAACAGATGGCCGATTACAGAAACAAACATGGACTAGCTTTACATCCTTCTGACAGAGGGCCTCTTACATAAACACACATGAACTATCTCTACATCCTTCTCACAGAGGGCCGATTACAGAAACGCACATCGACTAGTTCTACGACCTTCTCACAGAAGGCCGCTAACAGAAACGCACTTGGACTAGTTCTACATGCTGTTAACAGATGGCCGCTTACAGAAACACACATGGACTAGCTCTACATCCTTCTCACAGAGGACCGCTTACAGAAACGCACATGGACTAGTTCTAAATTATTCTCACAGAGGACAGCTTACAGAAACGCACTTGGACTAGTTCTACATCCTTCTCACAGAGGGCCGCTTACAGAAACGCACATGGACTAGTTCTAAATTATTCTCACAGAGGACAGCTTACAGAAACGCACTTGGACTAGTTCTACATCCTTCTCACAGAGGGCCGCTTACAGAAACGCACATGGACTAGTTCTAAATTATTCTCACAGAGGGCCGCTTACAGAAACGCACATGGACTAGTTCTACATCCTTCTCGCAGAGGACAGCTTACGGAACGCACATGGACTAGTTCCACATCCTTCTCACAGAGGACCACTTACAGAAACGTACATGGACTAGTTTTATATCCTTCCCACAGAGAATCACTTACAGAAACGCACATGGACTAGTTAGCTCTACATCCTTCTCACAGAGGACAGCTTACAGAAACGCACATGGACTAGTTCTAAACACTAGCGGATCCAGAGGGCACCCGGCGCGCGCCCCTCCTAAAAATTCCGGATCATACATGTATGTCCATGTTACTGTAGATAAAATATCAAACAATTTCGTTGCACGCCCTCAGTATAAAATTTTTTCTCGCTCGCTTCGCTCGCTCGGCACATAATGGCTAACGAGTGGTTTAATTAACACATTGTTAAATCCTTTTAAATGAAAACGGACTTTTTTATTCATACATGTATGTCCATGTTACTGTAGATAAAATATCAAGCAATTTCGATGCACGCCCTCAGTATAAAAAAATTCTCGCTCGGCGCATAATGGCTAATGAGTGGTTTAATTAACACATTGTTAAATCCTTTTATTTGAAAACGGACTTTTTTATTCATACATGTATGTCCATGTTACTGTAGATAAAATATCAAACAATTTCGATGCACGCCCTCAGTATAAAAAATGTTCTCGCTCGCTCGACGCATAATGGCTAATGAGTGGTTTAATTAACACATTGTTAAATCCTTTTATTTGAAAAACGGACTTTTTTATTCATACATGTATGTCCATGTTACTGTAGATAAAATATCAAACAATTTCGTTGCACGCCCACAGTATAAATATTTTTTTTGCTCGCTTCGCTCGCTCGACGCATAATGGCTAATGAGTGGTTTAATTAACACATTGTTAAATCTTTTTATTTGAAAACGGACTCTTGTTTATTCATACATGTATGTCCATGTTACTGTAGATAAAATATCAAACAATTTCGATGCACGCACTAAGTATAAAAAAGATTATCGCTCGCTCAACGCATAATGGCTAATGAGTGGTTTAATTAACACATTGTTTCATTTGAAAACGGAATTGTTTACCCTATCAATGCATTACCGCAACCAATTTATGAGGCTAGTGACGGACCCGAAAATTAACTAAAAACTTACGCCCCCTCTAACCTGAAATCCTGGATCCGCCCCTGCTAAATCCTTCTCACAGTTCTACATCCTTCTCACAGAGGACCGCTTACAGAAACGCACATGGACTAGTTCTACATCCTTCTCACAGTTATACATCCTTCCCACAGAGGACAGCTTACAGAAACGCACATGGACTAGTTCTACATCCTTCTCACAGTTATACATCCTTCCCACAGAGGACAGCTTACAGAAACGCACATGGACTAGTTCTACATCCTTCTCACAGAGGACCGCTTACAGAAACGCACATGGACTAGTTCTACATCCTTCTCACAGAGGGCCGCTTACAGAAACGTACATGGACTAGTTGTACATCCTTCCCACAGAGGACCGCTTACAGAAACGCACATGGACTAGTTCTACATCCTTCTCACAGTTATACATCCTTCCCACAGAGGACCGCTTACAGAAACGCACATGGACTAGTTGTACATCCTTCCCACAGAGGACCGCTTACAGAAACGCACATGGACTAGTTATACATCCTTCCCACAGAGGACCGCTTACAGAAACGCACATGGACTAGTTCTACATCCTTCTCACAGTTATACATCCTTCCCACAGAGGACCGCTTACAGAAACGCACATGGATTAGTTCTACATCCTTCTCACAGTTATACATCCTTCCCACAGAGGACAGCTTACAGAAACGCACATGGACTAGTTCTACATCCTTCTCACAGTTATACATCCTTCCCACAGAGGACCGCTTACAGAAACGCACATGGACTAGCGCTACATCCTTCTCACAGAGGGCCGCTTACAGAAACGTAAAAGGACTAGTTCTACATCCTTCTCACAGAGGACCGCTTACAGAAACGCACATGGACTAGTTGTACATCCTTCTCACAGAGGACAGCTTACATAAACGCACATGGACTAGCGCTACATCCTTCTCACAGAGGACAGCTTACATAAACGCACATGGACTAGCGCTACATCCTTCTCACAGAGGACAGCTTACAGAAACGCACACTGACTAGTTCGACATCCTTCTCACAGAGGACCGCTTACAGAAACGCACATGGACCAGTTCTACATCCTTCTTACAGAGGACCGCTTACAGAAACGCACATGGACCAGTTCTACATCCTTCTTACAGAGGACAGCTTACATAAACGCACATGGACTAGCGCTACATCCTTCTCACAGAGGACAGCTTACAGAAACGCACACTGACTAGTTCGACATCCTTCTCACAGAGGACCGCTTACAGAAACGCACATGGACCAGTTCTACATCCTTCTCACAGAGGACCGCGTACAGAAACGCACACTGACTAGTTCGACATCCTTCTCATAGAGGGTCGCTTGCAGAAACACACATGGACTAGTTCTACATCCTTCTCACAGAGGACCGCTTACAGAAACGTAAAAGGACTAGTTCTACATCCTTCTCACAGAGGACCGCTTACATAAACGCACATGGACTAGCGCTACAGCCTTCTCACAGGGGACAGCTTACAGAAACGCACAAGGACTACTTCTACATCCTTCTCATAGAGGGTCGCTTGCAGAAACGCACATGGACTAGTTCTACATCCTTCTCACAGAGGACCGCTTACAGAAACGTAAAAGGACTAGTTCTACATCCTTCTCACAGAGGACCGCTTACATAAACGCACATGGACTAGCGCTACAGCCTTCTCACAGAGAACCGCTTACATAAACGCACATGGACTAGTTATACATCCTTCTCACAGAGGACAGCTTACAGAAACGCACATGGACTTGTTATACATCCTTCTCAAGGAGGGCCGCTTACATCAACGCACATGCATAGACTAGTTCGACATCCTTCTCATAGAGGGTCGCTTGCAGAAACACACATGGACTAGTTCTACATCCTTCTCGCAGAGGACAGCTTACATAAACGCACACTGACTTGTTCGACATCCTTCTCATAGAGGGTCGCTTGCAGAAACACACATGGACTAGTTCTACATCCTTCTCGCAGAGGGCCGCTTACATAAACGCACATGGACTAGTTCTACATCCTTCTCGCAGAGGACAGCTTACATAAACGCACACTGACTAGTTCGACATCCTTCTCATAGAGGGTCGCTTGCAGAAACACACATGGACTAGTTCTACATCCTTCTCACAGAGGGCCGCTTACAGATACGTAAAAGGACTAGTTCTACATCCTTCTCACAGAGGACCGCTTACATAAACGCACATGGACTAGCGCTACATCCGTCTCACAGAGGCCCGCTTACAGAAACGCACATGGACTAGTTCTACATCCTTCTCACAGAGGACAACTTACAGAAACGCACATGGACTAGTTCTACATCCTTCTCACAGAGGACAACTTACAGAAACACAATTGGACTAGTTCTACATCCTTCTCACAGAGGACCGCTTACATAAACGCACATGGACTAGTTCTACATCCTTCTCACAGAGGACAGCTTACATAAACGCACATGGACTAGTGCTACATCCTTCTCACAGAGGTCCGCTTACAGAAACGCACACGGACTAGTTCTACATCCATCTCACAGTTCTACATCCTTCTCACAGAGGACCGCTTACAGAAACGCACATGGATTAGTTCTACATCCTTCTCACAGAGGACAGCTTGCAGAAACGCACATGTACTACTACATCCTTTTCACAGATGGCGGATTACAGAAACGCACATGGACTAGTTCTACATCCTTCTTTCAGATGGCCGCTTACAGAAACGCACATGGACGAATTGTACATCCTTCTCACAGAGGACCGCTTACAGAAACGCAAATGGACTGGTTCTACATCCTTCTTACAGAGGCCCGCTTACAGAAACGCACATGGACTAGTTCGACATCCTTATCATAGAGGACCGCTTACAGAAACGCACATGGACTAGTTCTACATCCTTCTTACAGAGGGCCGCTTACAGAAACGCACATGGACTAGTTCTACATCCTTCTCGCAGTTCTACATCCTTCACACAGAGGACAGCTTGCAGAAATGCACATGGACTAGTTCTACATCCTTCTCACAGAGGACCGCTTACAGAAACGCACATGGACTAGTTCTACGTCCTTCTCACAGAGGACCGCTTACAGAAACGCACACTGACTAATTCTAGGTCCTTCTCACAGATGGCCGATTACAGAAACGGACATGGACTAAGTTTACATCCTTCTCACAGATGACCGCTTACAGAAACGGACATGGACTATTTTCACATCCTTCTCACAGATGACCGCTTACAGAAATGGACATGGACTATTTTTACATCCTTGTCACAGATGACCGCTTACAGAAACGGACATGGACTAGTTCTACCGCTTACAGAAATGCACATGGACTATTTCTACATCCTTCTCACATATGACCGCTTACAGAAACGGACACGGACAATTTTTACATCCTTCTCACAGATGACCGCTTAGAGAAACGCACATGTACTACTACATCCTTGGCCGATTACAGAAACGCACATGGACGATTTTGACATCCTTCATACAGAGAACCGCATACAGAAACGCACATGGACTAGTTCTACATCCTTCTTACAGAGGGCCGCTTACAGAAGCTCACATGGACTAGTTCTCCATCCTTCTCACAGTTCTACATCCTTGTCACAGATGACCGCTTACAGAAACGGACATGGACTATTTTTACATCCTTGTCACAGATGACCGCTTACAGAAACGGACATGGACTATTTTTACATCCTTGTCACAGATGACCGCTTACAGAAACGGACATGGACTATTTTTACATCCTTGTCACAGATGACCGCTTACAGAAACGGACATGGACTGCTTTTACATCCTTCTAACAGATGACCGCTTACAGAAACGGACATGGACTATTTTTACATCCTTCTCACAGATGACCGCTTAAAGAAACGGACATGGACTATTTTTACATCCTTGTCACAGATGACCGCTTACAGAAACGGACATGGACTATTTTTACATCCTTCTAACAGATGACCGCTTACAGAAACGCACATGGACTAGTTCTACCGCTTACAGAAATGCACATGGACTATTTCTACATCCTTCTCACATATGACCGCTTACAGAAACGCACATGGACTAGTTCGACATCCTTATCATAGAGGACCGCTTACAGAAACGCACATGGAATAGTTCGACATCCTTCTTACAGATTACCGCTTACAGAAACGCACATGGACTTGTTCTACCGCTTACAGAAATGCACATGGACTATTTCTACATCCTTCTCACATATGACCGCTTACAGAAACGGACATGGACTATTTTTACATCCTTCTCACAGATAACCGCTTACAGAAACGCACATGTACTACTACATCCTTCTCACAGATGGCCGATTACAGAAACGCACATGGACGATTTTGACATCCTTCTCACAGAGAACCGCTTACAGAAACGCACATGGACTAGTTCTACATCCTTCTTACAGAGGGCCGCTTACAGAAACGCACATGGACTTGTTCGACATCCTTCTCACAGAGAACCGCTTACAGAAACGCACATGGACTAGTTCTCCATCCTTCTCACAGTTCTACATCCTTCTCACAGAGGACCGCTTACAGAAACGCACATGGACTAGTTCTACCGCTTACAGAAATGCACATGGACTATTTCTACATCCTTCTCACATATGACCGCTTACAGAAACGGACATGGACTATTTTTACATCATTCTCACAGAGAACCGCTTACAGAAACGCACATGGACTAGTTCTACATCCTTCTTACAGAGGGCCGCTTACAGAAACGCACATGGACTTGTTCGACATCCTTCTCACAGAGAACCGCTTACAGAAACGCACATGGACTAGTTCTCCATCCTTCTCACAGTTCTACATCCTTCTCACAGAGGACCGCTTACAGAAACGCACATGGACTAGTTCTCCATCCTTCTCACAGTTCTACATCCTTCTCACAGAGGACCGCTTACAGAAACGCACATGGACTAGTTCTACATCCTTCTCACAGAGGAAAGCTTACAGAAACGCACATGGACTAGTTCGACGTCCTTCTCACAGAGGACCGCTTACAGAAACGCACACTGACTAATTCTAGGTCCTTCTCACAGATAGCCGATTACAGAAACGGACATGGACTATTTTTACATCCTTCTCACAGATGACCGCTTACAGAAACGGACATGGACTATTTTTACATCCTTGTCACAGATGACCGCTTACAGAAACGGACATGGACTATTTTTACATCCTTCTAACAGATGACCGCTTACAGAAACGGACATGGACTATTTTTACATCCTTCTCACAGATGACCTCTTATAGAAACGGACATGGACTATTTTTACATCCTTGTCACAGATGACCGCTTACAGAAACGGACATGGACTATTTTTTACATCCTTCTAACAGATGACCGCTTACAGAAACGCACATGGACTAGTTCTACCGCTTACAGAAATGCACATGGACTATTTCTACATCCTTCTCACATATGACCGCTTACAGAAACGGACATGGACTATTTTTACATCCTTCTCACAGATAACCGCTTACAGAAACGCACATGTACTACTACATCCTTCTCACAGATGGCCGATTACAGAAACGCACATGGACGATTTTGACATCCTTCTCACAGAGAACCGCTTAAAGAAACGCACATGGACTAGTTCTACATCCTTCTTACAGAGGGCCGCTTACAGAAACGCACATGGACTTGTTCGACATCCTTATCATAGAGGACCGCTTACAGAAACGCACATGGACTAGTTCTACATCCTTCTTACAGAGGGCCGCTTACAGAAACGCACATGGACTAGTTCGACATCCTTTTCATAGAGGACCGCTTACAGAAACGCACATGGACTAGTTCTACATCCTTCTTACAGATTACCGCTTACAGAAACGCACATGGACTGGTTCGACATCCTTATCATAGAGGACCGCTTACAGAAACGCACATGGACTAGTTCTACATCCGTCTTACAGAGGGCCACTTACAGAAACGCACATGGACTAGTTCGACATCCTTCTTACAGAGGGCCGCTTACAGAAACGCACATGGACTAGTTCGACATCCTTATCATAGAGGACCGCTTACAGAAACGCACATGGACTAGTTCTACATCATTCTTACAGAGGCCCGCTTACAGAAACGCACATGACTAGTTATACATCCTTCTTACAGAGGGCCGCTTACAGAAACGCACATGGACTAGTTCGACATCCTTATCATAGAGGACCGCTTACAGAAACGCACATGGACTAGTTCCACATCCTTCTTACAGAGGGCCGCTTACAGAAACGCACATGGACTAGTTCGACATCCTTATCATAGAGGACCGCTTACAGAAACGCACATGGACTAGTTCGACATCCTTATCATAGAGGACCACTTACAGAAACGCACATGGACTAGTTCCACATCCTTCTTACAGAGGGCCGCTTACAGAAACGCACATGGACTAGTTCGACATCCTTATCATAGAGGACCGCTTACAGAAACGCACATGGACTAGTTCGACATCCTTATCATAGAGGACCGCTTACAGAAACGCACATGGACTAGTTCCACATCCTTCTTACAGAGGGCCGCTTACAGAAACGCACATGGACTAGTTCGACATCCTTATCATAGAGGACCGCTTACAGAAACGCACATGGACTAGTTCGACATCCTTCTTACAGAGGGCCGCTTACAGAAACGCACATGGACTAGTTCGACATCCTTATCATAGAGGACCGCTTACAGAAACGCACATGGACTAGTTCGACATCCTTCTTACAGAGGCCCGCTTACAGAAACGCACATGACTAGTTATACATCCTTCTTACAGAGGGCCGCTTACAGAAACGCACATGGACTAGTTCGACATCCTTATCATAGAGGACCGCTTACAGAAACGCACATGGACTAGTTCCACATCCTTCTTACAGAGGGCCGCTTACAGAAACGCACATGGACTAGTTCGACATCCTTATCATAGAGGACCGCTTACAGAAACGCACATGGACTAGTTCGACATCCTTATCATAGAGGACCGCTTACAGAAACGCACATGGACCAGTTCCACATCCTTCTTACAGAGGGCCGCTTACAGAAACGCACATGGACTAGTTCGACATCCTTATCATAGAGGACCGCTTACAGAAACGCACATGGACTAGTTCGACATCCTTATCATAGAGGACCGCTTACAGAAACGCACATGGACTAGTTCCACATCCTTCTTACAGAGGGCCGCTTACAGAAACGCACATGGACTAGTTCGACATCCTTATCATAGAGGACAGCTTACAGAAACGCACATGGACTAGTTCGACATCCTTCTTACAGAGGGCCGCTTACAGAAACGCACATGGACTAGTTCGACATCCTTCTTACAGAGGCCCGCTTACAGAAACGCACATGACTAGTTATACATCCTTCTTACAGAGGGCCGCTTACAGAAACGCACATGGACTAGTTCGACATCCTTATCATAGAGGACCGCTTACAGAAACGCACATGGACTAGTTCGACATCCTTCTTACAGAGGCCCGCTTACAGAAACGCACATGACTAGTTATACATCCTTCTTACAGAGGGCCGCTTACAGAAACGCACATGGACTAGTTCTACATCCTTCTCACAGAGGACCGCTTACAGAAACGCACATGGACTGGTTCGACATCCTTATCATAGAGGACCGCTTACAGAAACGCACATGGACTAGTTCTACATCCTTCTCACAGAGGACAGCTTACAGAAACGCACATGGACTAGTTCTACATCCTTCTTACAGATTACCGCTTACAGAAACGCACATGGACTGGTTCGACATCCTTATCATAGAGGACCGCTTACAGAAACGCACTGGACTAGTTCTACATCCGTCTTACAGAGGGCCACTTACAGAAACGCACATGGACTAGTTCGACATCCTTATCATAGAGGACCGCTTACAGAAACGCACATGGACTAGTTCTACATCCTTCTTACAGACGGCCGCTTACAGAAACGCAATGGACTAGTTCGACATCCTTCTTACAGAGGACCGCTTTCAGAAACGCACATGGATTTGTTCTACATCCTTCTTACAGATTACCGCTTACAGAAACGCACATGGACTGGTTCAACCTCCTTCTCACAAACGGCCACTTACAGCATACATGAACGTTCCATGGAATGTAGTTTGTGATTTATCCAACACAGAGCATCGCTAATACGTTGTTAACTACTAATCAAGTTTCGGTTTCATAACCGCATTCATGAATATAGATTTAGAATTACGTCATGCAATGTTCACCGATATCTTACGAGGCGCCGACTTGTATTTACTCTAATTTGATAAAAGGGATCTTGTTTGGGCACGTTTCATAGAAACGTTTGAAACTCATTTTAAATGTTTGCATGTAAAAAGAGACATTCGTGTAAGATCCTTGAATTTATTTACAGTTAAGATTTCGGAAAAATAAATTAAAGATATACTCCTCAAAATAAGTTAAGGATCATCCCTTCTTTAATTCAATAAGATTAAAGTTGGTATTATCGCACAAGTTTACGTACATATATGCATTATTTAGGAAAATTTTACACCAAAATAAAATTAAGTTGAAAATTCAGATTTTGCTGCTTTTTTTCACCCAAAAATGTTATTTCGTGTTATTTGTATGACTATTGATGCCTTAACAAACATATGTCACCATTTTCTTTAGAATAATTCTACAGATAAGCGTGCAGTGCCAAATATGCAACTAGGTCTTGAAAATTTACTTCCTTTTGGATGGGATGAAAAATCAGCGTTTTCAAAACTGTTCGGTGTATGCATTTAAACTGTCAAAGGTTAGTCAATTTCGGGGGAAATTAAAATTTCGCGTCCATAGTTCCATTGGTAGTGATTAAACTAATGAATAAATTGAAAGAGAAGACGTATTAAAACCTTTTAGTATTGTTGTTTTGGAGCAAATTAATGATTTTTAGAAATTATCAAATATCTCGGACTCTTTTTAATTAACAGAACAATGTATATAATATTTTGTTCTTTTATCTAATGCAGAAGACCTGACAATGTTCAGTTTAATGCAACATTACTTACACATTCTGTGTAACCGCATTCTGTGTAACCGATGATAGTATGTCAATTCCAATGGCAAGCACATGAAGAAATATTCTTGACGACCTTAACTTATTTTGAAGAGTATCTATTAAACGAACAGTCACACAAACAATAATATTGATTCTAGTTTTAGGATGTGTTCCAGTCACATATATATGAACATGGCAAGTACAAATGCGTACACTTTTTAAATAAAAGAACAGGTGTAATTGAATACGTTATGTATGCCTACCTTTTACTAAGTATATTTCCCCTCGAGTGGATATAATGTGAGCCCATGTCCCCTATCGAGAATCCAAATAAGAATTTATCATAATGGAAATATACAGTATAAAATAAATTTAGCACTTAAAATGCAAGTCAATTCCATAGACGAGATACGAAGCCGTGTACGTTCGGGGTCAGTGATAAAGTTACATAGATATAACAATTTATAATGCTACAAAGTCATTTGTAAATAAAGTCGGTTATAAAAAATAAAGCTAATATGTAGGGAACATACTTGTATATGTTATCGAAAATTGTTCTCATTTCAATGGATAGGGAAGTAATTTTTAAATTACGAAATTTGGAACGTTTTTGTTTGAAAAAATAAATATTTTGTGAACATAGTTTTAGCGTTTTAAATAATGACAGAATGGTTTGAATGGTGTGTACACATGCAAGGTTATATATGACGGTCGATTTTATGTGGTGGAGGCAGACCACCCACTTTTCCTGGGTAGAACCAGTTCTGTACACCTCCCGCCATCCGTAAGAATGGGCAATTTTGCTAATGCAAAACATTAAATTTGTTCAAAGCAATGCCTTTGTATAACGAAATAAGTTGTTGTGTATTATATGGGAGATAATTCTGAAACTTCGTTTAGCAGATAATAACACACTTTTTTGAAAATCACATTTTTAAAAGCTTTAAATAATTATATCAAAGTTCATAGTTGTAATCTATGTCCATAAATAGTCGTGCTAAATTTATTTTGTTCAGTATATGTTCTTCAAATTCAGGCTTATTTAGGGTTATGCTCGTGTTTTCATGTATACATGTCACTGAGTAGGCAGTTATTTTCCTATGCTACATGTATGCTTTACTTAAGGACAGTGTCCCTCAAACTGTATTGAAAGACTACATGCGAAAATGTTACTCACCTTGAGTATGATTTTGGAATAGCAGTAACCAATCACGACAAGGGGAATGAACAGCACACAGAAGTACATGCATATCGTGAAGGTCATATCCGACAACCTTTGAGATCTCCAGTCCGGAGCGCATGATATTTGTATCCCCTCTAAGGAGAAGGAACCCCAACCAGCAAGAGGTAGAACACCCCATACCAAACCAATAGCGTAGCAAGCAGTTATTCTTGCAAATATTTGAGTTTTGGTTATCTGTTTAGCCCGAATTCGATCATCCATTATTTGGTACCGATGTATGGACAAACCCGTAAATAGAAATATGGAACTTGTTCCCAGCATCGTGACGATAAACCCGTCCCATTGGCAGACCGCATCACCGAATATGTATTCCTCCGCAAAACTTGCGACAATTACAAATGGAAAAGCGTTTACAACGATTAGTAGATCACAGATTATCACTGACATTATCCAGAAGTTTGTTTGCGTGTGTAACTTTGGATTATTTCTGTAAACAATTAAAACTAATATATTTCCCACGAAAGCCAACACAAACAGTATGCTCATCACTGTTCCTATTGTGATGAAAGTCGCTGAAGAAACGGTACTAACACGTGTTAAGTTCATTGTTGTGAATAGTACCAGAGCTATATATCGAGGCATTTGTATACGACCGTATCGACATATTAGCACTTGAAGTCACGTGATCAATACAATTATGTTTCCTAGGAAATCGCATTATAACTATAAAGGGAAAATGTAGCAGCCGAGAATAAATGTTCATAGGAAAGATTTGCAATAAGGGTAAAATGTCTATAAAACGTTGCATAAATGTTTGTCATAATGGTAAATTTTAAATAAATCTTTGCAACTTTAAACTATACTTTTAATTTATTTGAAGATTTTTTTTTTACTTAAAACGCACGCAGGTATTCTAGAATGTGTATTTGTAGGGCAACTCTGATTCAAAACAATGTATACCTTTAATCCATGAATAGAGATTACATAACATCACAATCAAGAAATTACAGGAAAGGGAACTACTAGTAAATATATTCACAAGAAAGAATTACTGTCGTTATTGCAATGAGAAGCATGCTTGGCATGAAGTCTAAATACTCTGCGTTTCGTGCGTCTATTTTTCCAAAGAACCGATAAAATACCATCAAACCTAAAACACTCTGTTAAACTCATTTTCAACTTATTTTCAAAGCATACTCATTTGTATTACTGGGTAAATCAATGCAGTAACATACTAACTAACCCTGATGAAAGTTTGCATCTTGCAAGTGAAATTCGATTATGACACATTACAGAATCGGGTTTAGACGTGTTTTCTTTTTTAACATTCTTGCCGTCTCTTAGCCCAATATAAACGGAGCTAAGTTACATAACTCCACGTATATTGCAGTGACGTCATAACACCGACAGTATCCCGGTTACTCGGCCAGTGTGTCATATCAATGAACGATGTTGTTACAGTTATGTTTAACAATAACTATATATGCATAGACTTCCTAGTACTTTGTTTACCATATGTATTGCTCATTAACATGCACTTCGCAACCCGTTATTTAGGTGGCATACGGCTAGCTGAATGACAAAGGTCAAAACAACGGCAGATATATAGCAGATTAAACATTTCCATCCTGCAACTTAACCATGTTTACACGCGAAGAATGTTTAAACATTATTCATTGATTATCCCGGCCAATTTCGTCGACTAGTAAGGCAGATATTCGAAGTTAAATGTCAACGTTTTAGGAAAATAACGCAAATTGTATGATGCTTTTACAATTAACAAATATGTAACTCAGCCACTGTATCGTTATTTTGTGAAATGGCAATCTTTGAGTGGCATTTAGGTGCAATTTGGAGTGAGTGAAATCCCGGAGTTATGAGTTTTCGACCACGTTAAGCATTAATCTAATTATAGATTACACAAAGAAAAACAACGTATTTCAAATTCGAAAAGTTTCACTAGAACTAAAAATATATCACGATATATGTTCTTCATACAAACTGTTGTATTCGATTTTAGTATGTTCAAATTTAAAACATTATGGAAGGTACCCATCGTGCATGTCCGTTGAACTACGTCATATGTTTTCGACGGTGTTCCTAAATAGCATATAATTATAGTTTTTACTAAAATATTACATTATAAAAACTAGAAATCATGAACTTACTTCAACATAGCAGTTTTGATATATTCAGAGGGACGTAAAGATAGATGTTCCTTTATTTAATTTGAAGGAGTTTTGCAGAAAGACTGTCTAAGGTATGGAAAACCGTAGAGGACCCCGAAGTTTTGTTGTTTTTTACTATATTTTCTATATGATTTTATTCGGCGCATTTTTCTATCGCCGAAGTTTTTTTTTAACATTTTCGAGCGACGTAGGTAATAGTTTTCGCTCATCATTAACTTCGGTACTAGAAATTGTCGGCGTACATTCACATCGGTGCTAATAACTTCTTACACGTTGAGGTCGTTATTATATCTTATCTTCGATCGGTCGGTAGTAATAACTCCGACTTCGGTATCAGAACGCGAATTCGCTTAAAATCCTGCTAACGATTAAAAAAGTTTGGGTTAACGATTAAAAATGTTTGGGTCGGTTAACTTCGCTCGCTGGTCGTTATCTTCTTCGACGCTTGATTGTAAATTTAAACGTCTTGACCGTTTGTGCAGAAACAAATTTGAAACTGGAAGCACGTGACCGTAATTATTATTTTTTATTAGAGTATTTCTGACCATCCAAATTTAGTTCGTCGATATAACTGTAGCCGTTTTGAATGTGTTTTTGCATACGTATAGACGAACGCACTGGCATTACGACAAATTATGCCATATATGAACAACACTGTGTCTGATCACTGGACAGCAATCAGGCGGTGTCATCCCTAAGGGAGAGGCTACTTTCTCCACAGGTTCGTACACGGGGTGTGGACTGTTGCACTTCAGGAACAAAGTCGCAAATGTACTCGAACAAATGTTATTAACCTCTAAAACACGGAAACAAGAATTGTGACGTAAGCACAAAT
>JAWPHD010007934.1:0-121735 GCA_037043455.1 Cyrtodaria siliqua
CTGTTCTTGATTCATTGTTCTAGAACAGGTTCTTAATATGTTCTTGAACATTGAACATTTTCAAGAACTATTGAAGAGCATTTCAAGAACTGTAATTTTTCTTATAATCTATACTGTGTTGATGAGCCGTTAAACAACATTCATAAACATTCAGTTTGTTATGGAAAAACCTGTTCTCAAAATAGTGTAATAAAATTATGTTGTTTTGTGGAAATACTCAAAAGATTTGAAACTTTTGAACTTTAATTTAATCAACACAAAACTTAAGTGCTACAAAATAAATGTCTTTTTATACCAAGTTTATGGATAATTGTTTTCATGTCCCAGCAAAAGCCATCTATGTATACTTGGGGTGTGTTCAAGCTACTTAAAACAAAGAAATTTCATATTTCATTATAATACCTGTGCCTGTCAGCATTACAAAAATAATGCCTTTTTCAAACGCTGTATCAGTAAGTAGTGCGACTAATAATGGAAGATCACAATAGTTTATTAGGTGGTTAATATTGTGACTTGCTTACTAATTTAATGTATATTTACATTTGCACAGATGTAATCGATTTGTAGCGACATTCCTATTAAGATAACACATTTGTAGATATTTTAAGCACATCTTAATTACATTTCCTATTTAAAGGAATTTAGTTCACATTTTAAAGAACATTGAAAGAACTTTAAATAGAGAAGATATTCTAAAACTGTTCTTAAACAATTTCAAGAACAAATGAAGAACAGTTTAGGAACTTCAAGGGTTTAAACTGTTCTTAATTAGTGCTTAATGCTTGACGTTTAAGAACACTTAGAGTTAAGAACTAATTAAGAACGGTTTAAGAACTCTTGAAGTTCATGAACAGTTCTTCATGTGTTCTTCAAATTGTTCAAGAACAAATTAAGAACAGTTCAGGAACTCCTGAAGTTCCTAAACTGTTCTTGATTTGCTCTTGAAATTGTTCAAGAACATTTTTAGAACATTTTCTCTATTTAAAGGTTCATAAACTGTTCTAAACTTGTTCAAGAACCTTTCAAGAATATCTTAAGAAAAAATAAAGTTCTTGAAATGTTCTTCAATAGTTCTTGAAAGTGAAAGTGTTCAAGAACATATTAAGAACATATGTTCTAGAACAATGATTCAAGAACAGTTCAGAAACTGTTCTTAATGTTCTAGAACTGTTCATGAACTGTTCTTGAGTATAAGAACAGAGTTTCGCAGGGGCAGTGTTTTGCTTATACTGTGCTGTTTCTACATGTACATGCAAAACACATGTAAACAAGTGGCATACTCCTTTGACATAATGCCATATTTAAACCGAATATCGTTTGAAGTCTGATATCTGTGTCATTCTTTACAAAGGGTGACTTTGAAGTCTGATAATTATCTGTGTCATTTTTTACAAAGGGTGACCAACTGGTGATCACTTTACCCTACTATAATGCATTTTCTGTGTTTTGTAAACTGAATAGAATTTTTTACTATTAATAGAAATGTTTACTATCTACTAGGTCAGAGTTTAATATATGTGAATACTGATTAGTTTTTGAACCAAATACTTTCAAGTTTGTACAGGATGGAGGTTATGTAGAGAGATCTTCACTTATATAAATCTTCAACAAGGGAGGGAGCATAGAAGGTTTCTCTTCATAGCCAGCCCGGTGTGGTTCTCGGGGGCCCCGTTAGGTTACGGGGCAAAGAATAGGGCCACTGCAGATCCTGTTGGAGGGGAAGGCAGAGGGGTGGAACCACACACCCCTCCCCCGGTGTGGTTCTCGGGGGGGGGGGGGGGGGGGGGGCCATTCGGTTACGGGTTATTATGATGATGCCAGGTGTATGCCAAAACCCGTATTTTACTTCAAAACATGAAGAAAAAAATCGACATGCTGGTGGGGAACCCCTCCCGCACCCACCCCCATCCTCTCGCGCGCTAAATGCCACTATCCCTTAAAAAATACTGGGGAAGGCCCTGAAGGGTAAGGTGCTAACAGATGCCACCCTCTCTCCCTTTTTGGGAGTGGCTCTATATAACTTAAGTAACAGTCTTTTGCTAAGTTTAATCATTGGGTTGCATGGGTACTTCTTCCCATTTTTTCTTCAGTAGATGTTATCCCACTCTCCACTTTTTATGTCATAAATATTTAGCATGTTCTGGACTGGCATGACAGCTCTATTAAGTTATATTATGTTTGCATATCTCTGTGTAAATATGGGGTTATCTCCTTGTAAATGGTTGTGTCTTGCCAATATTGTACTCTTATATAGACTGTCAATTTGTCAGTTAATTCATTGTTTATCAAGTACCCTTCAGATTAAGATAAATCAATTTTTTATTGATCACTCGGTAACCATTTCACATTGACATACCAATGATACTGTAGAATTATTCAGTATATTTTTACCCCATGTGGTTCATGTGCAGAAAAGGGCCACTGCTTATCCAGGCAGAGGGTTAAAATCCCCTCCAAATTCATGTTCATTGTGTCATGTTCATTAAAGGTACTCATCGTGATCCCTGTATTGTTTTAGGTGCTACTTGAGTGGTGGCAGAAAACAGTGATCTTGGCTCCAGTGATAACTGGAGTGATTACAATAGAATTTGCAGCAAGTCGGTTCTAGTCCCATTCTGCATATTTATACACGTTTTTGAAAAAAATCAGGGTATATTAAAATCGCCTCCTGTCTGTCGGTTTCTGCATCTCCTCCTAAACCGATACGGAATTCCCAAACTTAAGGTATGACTTCACCATATAATGACGGCAGTAGCAGTAGCAACAATATTTTTGGCTCCGCACCCAGGGGCCCTGTGGTGAGGTCAAAAGGTCAAATACTCTAGAAATCAATTACACTGTCTTTTTTCCATATTTTTGCTTGGTGTATGTAATCGTCTACGAGAGATAAACAACATATCAAACAATTTTATTATTTCGAACTCAGATGTCTGCACGGGGTGGATGGGGGTTGGATTTTTTATTATTTTTTTCCTTACGTCTCGAATGAAACATTATGATGATGGCCCCGCACCCAGGGACCCTCATGGGGTCGGTCAAAAGGTCAAATACATGTACACTAAAAATTCAATTACACTGTCAATTTTGCACATAACTTGGTGTATGTACAGTAATTATCTATGAAAGATAAACAACATAATTAGGAAGTTTGCTGGTGGGTGGGGGTGGGGAGGAGGAGTTTGGGGGGAGTTTTTTTGTAGTTATGTCTCAAATGAAACATTATGATGATGGGATTACACTGTATACATTTCTTTCCTCCTACGTCATCCATTGGGCCTGGGTGAAGGGTAAATACACTAATAATTCAATTACAGTGTCATTTTTCCATACTTTTGCACCTGAATTAGTTGGTATAATAGTCGCGAAAGAGATAAACAGCATGTCAATTATTCAAAACTTGGACGTCTTCCCTTGGGGGTGGCAGGGTTCAATCTAGGCCTGGATTTTTGGGAGAAGTGACTTCTCCCTTCAAAGAAAATAGAGAGAAGTGACCAAAAAATAAGGAGAAGTGAGGGAGACACGATCTTTTAAATTAAGCGCGCAATCGGTTATTTTTAATTATTAACTGATATTCATGTATACACCCTATTGGTTATAACTTTTGATTATTTAAGAGCATGCTAGCTGTTTCAAATTAAATGTGTTTATTAATTTTATTCAGACTCACAGGCACTCTTTACTTATTATACTGTAACTATAGAAGGAAGGACTGAGAGAAGAATTAATATAATATATTGCTTGTATCTTTATTTATTCATATTTCTATCAATTTGTACGGAGTTCTATGAAGGGTGTAATTATGATTCTCAAACTTTTTCCTAAAAGGCTTATTCCTCATTAAGACCTATAAGACCAATGTATGTGTTTTGTTTCCCAATTTGTATTAGCTAAAAACAATATTTAATAAAACATGTTTTTCCTCCATCCGAACTTATGTACCTATCCGAACTACTATGACACCGCACTTTTCCGGAAGTAAAATATTGCCGAAAATTCAGTAGAAATATCATCTATTTTTAACTCTTTTTCATGCATTTGTTAGTTTGGAATGCCAAAAGGTCCGTTTTATCAAACAATTAAGAAAACACAACGCTAATCATTATTCGGTAGTATCATTTAATCACCTCAGGTCAATTAACTTCAGATTGTTGTTTCGTTTCGATCACGTTTTTAACACACAACTGTCTCACTGTAACGGAACCTACGATTGGTCAATTGTTCAGCTATACGCAATCTCATTGGATAAGGCGTGTGTATTCCCTGTACAGTCTAATTTGTAAACAAAAAATGGCGAGGTGCGAAAATTGCCTCTGGGGATATCATAGTTGTAGGAAAGTATGCTCCCCGCGGGCTTTCTGCTGTGATCGATCAAAGCAATTAGCATAATCCCTTCCCAGAGATGTCTACGCCTGTCCTGAGACATAAACAACAGGTCAATTAAAGGACTGGTTACACTTCGCTTGAGGGTGGGAAAAAAGCGAAGTGGTCAATATGAAGGCGACTTAAACTTCGCCGTCGGCTAAAAAAAAAGGCGAAGCCACGGAGGAAAAATCGCCTTTGTCGCCGATGTTGCCCTCCAGAATGAACACTGGGGTGGGGAGGGGGGGGGGGGGGGGAGGGGGGGGGGGGTAACAGAGGGTTAATTTGGCGAGTTCTTTTGTAATTATGTCTCAAATGAAACATTATGATGATGGGATTACACTGTATACATCGAGGGCTTAAAGATGAAATTTGTCCTAAATCAACAAATCCGTTGTTGATATGTTTTTAATTATTAAATATCATTATAAATACGATGTTTACTATGCTATTGATGTGGGTTTAGTGAAAATATGTTTTTACAGATAAAAACCGAAAAGACGAACAGGCTTCGCTAAAAAATTGAAAAAAAATCAAAGGGGGAAAACTCTTCCTCGTAAAACCGGAAGTGACGTCATTGGGAACAAAACGAAACCATTTGTACATAGGGAAAGCACGCAAAAACAGTATAGTGTGTGTGAAAATGTCGACATTAAGCGAGTATGATGCGGAGTCAGATGAAGTGCCCATGATAAGACGGTTGCACTATGTGCAACCTTACGATTTTGAGCCAGAATTCGTGTCTGAGGATGAAAATACCTCGGATTCATCAACCGACTTTATTTTTGCCGAAAAGTAGACATTGAAAAAATATATTTAGAGTCTAGTAAGTGTAATTGATAAATAAATAAATAAATGAAACAGCATCTAATTTCTATAGTATTCTATATACCATAAGTCCCCGCCGCCTCCAAACACTCTATAGTGGTGTATGCATGAGATTCGGATTTGCAGTATGACACGCTCTCCACGTGCCCTCAACTAACAATATACATCACATCGACTAATCAACCATTGCGGTGCCCTATTGAAGTACAGCCTAATCAGGGTACATACGTCGGTATATGACAAAATCACGCACCATTTAGGGAAACGTAGTTTTATGATATGCCTACATTTCCTGTATATTGCAATTCCGTGAGCGGTGTAATACCGCCGCGGCGAGCCGCGTATTGCACAAGACGGATATATGATGCGTGAGAAACTAGTTCGCGCACGAAGAGCGAAAATACTATGATCTAAATAATATAGTCAAATGTATTATGAGCACGACATTATGTATTATGTACATGTAGAGATCGAAAAAAACAAGACCTTACAGATCAAATTTTTGATTTAGAATATAAGGTATATATATATGCTTGTAAAGCACTTATTTTACTTACTGCATGAGGTAAAAGCCGTTATTGTTGTTGTTTTGCCATACAACATTACTGAACTAATATAATAGCTAGTAACATTATCAATTGTCTGCCTTTTAATGTCTATCCTCCTCCGTGGTGCCACTGTATTTCGTCGGCGTGTTCTTGGGCAAGACACTTTTCCTTAGCCTCGTCCGTCGGATGGGGACGTAAACCGGGCGGTCCCGTGTATCGGTCTATCCTCCGAGCACGTTAAAGAACCACCGAAATCTATTCGATAATATGAGTAGCGCAGGTTCCCGAATTCCTATGTATCCTTCCCCTCTCTCTGGGGCGGCTCTAAATAACCTGTACTGTGTTGATGAGCCGTTAAACAACATTCAATTCAATTTAATGTCTATCCATGAAACAATTTGTCATTATTTTCAAATCTAGAGACCGGTATCATAACTCTATATAAATCTATAACACTATTGGCTGAAGAAAGTGTATAATTCAAAACAAAACAAAACAAACAAAAAATACTACAAAATATATATTGAAACTACGACACAGTGTTTATTTCACCGAATTCATTTACATCTATATGCTAAACCTTTTTAGCAATCTTTTGAAAAAGACGGCTACATTATATTAGCGCCGTTCACGTAAGACGCATGCATCTAATTCAACAGCTAAACAATCGCGATGTACAGATCTAAGACTATATACCTTTCTACAATTTATCATACACATACCCGAGGAATTGCTAAGATAACTGAACAAAAACTTCTATCTTAGTTACCTCATTTAATAATTTTTTCCTCAACGCCGGTCGAATCGGCGAATAAAACTTGCTCGGAGACGGCGGGGTTAGGCCCTTCTCAATTTTGTAAGAAAATATTGTTGGTATCGCTGTTGTTTTTAATCTGCATGGCCGTCTGTCCTCCAAATTCAGTGAAAATGAAACCAAAGGTTGGACTTCCCACGAATCCAACTCAAAGTGTTTACTACAAACTCGTCTTTCGAAGGTTCCCATTTTTTTGACGCGACGGGCGATTTTCGTCGACCTACACTTCAAATCTTAATCTATTATTAACCTGATTAGTAAAACGAAAGAAACTGATGTTATTAGATTGTCCGTTTTTATGCACACTTTGACACCCAGCTACAACACACGGCAGTTTTAACACATACCATAAAACTTAATCCTACATAGACAATACTATACAACTCAATGCGACACCGCTAATCGTTTGGTACCAATGACGTCACAGGATCACGTGACACTTACCTGTCTTCAAAAAGGGCGAAACTCGAAGCGTGTGCGCTATGAGATAAAATTGGCTACCGTGAGAAAACGGGACAACCAATAAGTGTAATATTTGAACAGATTGTATATTATATATATATATTTCAGAATATCTGCTCAAAAAACACGCTAAATTTCACCTTTAACGCGAAACTATTGTAACTCACTTTTTTCTGAAAATGATTTTTTTTACATATTCCTTATCAGATACTAACCCTTTATAATGTCACAAAATTTTAGAACTAGATTCTAAAATTTGGTGGAGAAAACTACAATGTGTCATATTATTGTATCTCATACAGCTTTTTTTTTAAAAGCGAAACTATTGTAACTCAGCTTTAAATCATTTTAAACAGTTTTGCATTTGTTTTTGATTAAATCTTCATATTAGGGATTGTTTATAGCCAACGAAATCATGTTGTTTCTTGCAAATTTATTTAAGACTATAATAATTTACATTAGTTTTGCTTTCAAAAATAATTTGGCGCGAAACTATTGTAAGTCAAATTTGATTTTCATTAAACTTTACAATATTTACATAATAATTATTCCAAATGAAGGTAATAATAACTGCTCTATGTTTCTTATGTGAAATATAAGTTAAATTAAAGATTGAAGAACTTTAAGGAGTTTTATTGCATACCATTCATAGGACATTAAAGGTTATTTGTATTAAAAACGTGGTAATGAAAGTATGTAAGGTTGGTTTTTATTCATTTTAGCCTCCACTTGGGATCACAGAATTAGGGATATCAGTGGTTTCACAGAAGAATTAATAATTATTGCCAAGCCCCTCTTTTTCCAAGCTTTGCAAACTGATATGAAGTTAATGAACTTCTGTATTTTGTGTTGTTTATCTGGTAAAAATATATATTGTAAAAAGTTTTTTTAAACATTGCCAAAACATCACGTGCACGTATGTTTTTCTGTGTAAAGTATTGATAGGATGTACAAAAGTCATGAAACAGATTAATATTTTAAACTTTTAGTGCGGTTTATTTACAGATTTTCATTTATTTGTGAATTCCAGGAGTAAATATTTATTTTCCGGGGTCTAATTAGGTAAAATTAATGATGTTTGAAATTTTTCGCGACACAATTAAGTATTTCTATCAGTAAAGTGGACAAATTGTTTATACTTCAAAGCTAATAATGTTAAAATATTAAGCAAATTAAGTTTTACACATCACTCTCTCAAACAATGATTGTTGAGTTTGAATTTGTGGTAATTGAGAAGAAATTTTAGTTGCTTCTCTAAGTTCAATGAAAAACAGCACCAGGGCCTTCCCCAGCCATTTATGGCGTAGCGGCGCCGCGATCCATTAACTTTTGAAACAGACATGCCGCGATCCTTAATATGACCGCGACCCTTTAAAACCGTGCCGCGATCCCTTAAAAGTGGGTCAAAACATTCATTTCCCAGTGTTAATTAATGACATATCTGACCAAATAACGCCTTGAGGCATAAACTCCTGACAGGCATACGTCCTTAGCTCCTGATTGGAGTGTTTTCATAAGGATTAGAGGGGCAGAGGTGTTAATTACCTCCGCGATAAGGGTCTAATTCAAGAATTCAACCATGCGTACATGACCTGTAAACTTATTACGTCATCAAATGTGAAAACAATTTACTTATGTTATATTTTATAGTAGCGTTGAATTAACGTGCCTCCATCCATTTTATATCGATTTTAAATAGATAATGATGAGAAAATAATCTCACAAACGCAAATTATTCGATAAACACATAAAATTATAAGAATCTCGGGGTTGTAGATTATAAATTTAGGTTACTTCCGGTTTTGAATTTGCTTCCGTGTTTTCGTGTTTCAAACTAAAACGATTAATTATGAATAAAGACAGCAATTTTATAACATATAAATGAACTTATAACCGTTTCCTACCTTTTTTTCCCCCGAAAACGCTAATGACTTGATGCAGTAAACATGACTTAGACGTTAAGTTATTGTAAGACAATGTCAGCGTAAAAAGTTGATGTTAATCTGGATAGTCGTTATTTCGGATGCTTAAAAAACACGACACTGCGTTTTCAAGTGTGTTTTTTTTTAAATGTTATTCACTTAAGAATAACATAATTAATCCTGCTTAACTTCAAATGAAGTGTTTACAAGATAAAAAAAATTCTAGAACAGCAAAGGAAACGATGTATAAAGTTGAGGTATCATCTTTTTCCAAAAAAAAAAAAAGTAAAAAAAATGGTCATACATGTACTATCTATGGCAGACTGGTAGATATATTTAAAACATGTTTTAAATGTGTCAGGTGTATGCCAAAACCTGTAGTTTACTTCAAAACATTAAAAAGAATCGACATGCAGGAGGGGACCCCCTCCCGCACCCACCCCACCCTCACGCATTAAATGCCACTATCCCTTAAAAAAATCCTGGGGAAGGCCCTGAGCACTGTTAATTAATATTACTTACCCTCATGTGTTTAGGGATTTTTAAATGATTAGTAATTAATTATTTCATAATTACCTTATAAATTATTTACTAGTATTAATAAGGTGAGAAAGTTTTCCCATTGCTTTGCGAATGTTGATTGTTCTTAGTATCCAAGTTCAGGTGATTCATGGCCAATAGAAATAGCATAAAATATTAAAATTGGAGCCGAAAATGACTTAGAACAACATAAATATGAAAAACAACTTTATAATCTTTTTCGCCAGGATAGTTTCATCTATTATATAAGTAATACTTATAATATCAAAGGTCAGGGCTGGTATAAACTGTTTAGGCCATCCTTAATAAACAGTTTGCAGTTTCCCTGCCCAAGATTTCATAAGTGGGTAGGTATGTAGGAAGGTACATATTTTACCAACTGCTTTGCATTAAAGGGATCAATAGCAATCTTGAATTATTCATCAAAGTTTGAATTATGAATCCAGTATAAGTGTAACTTTAAACCTGCTTGCATATAATTATATTAAAGGAAATATAATTTCAAATTCTACTTCTTTCTTCTACCATAGGTTTTAAATATAGTGTTGGTGTAATATAATCAACAATTAATAGTAAAAACAATTGCTTTGAATTAATTATAAAGAATTATTTCAAACATGCAAGATATTTAAACATGCAAGATATTTGGAAAAAACTAACCCGACGCCATGATTTTTAAATACATGATGTCATCAAGATTGCCGTGTGCCTCTTCAAGTGAATGGTTCTATCCAGGACAGGTTAAAGTCATTTTGCAATTTAAAACTAACACAATTATAATATATGCAGAACTGTGCAGTTGCAACTAAGACACTATTTTATATGGGATTACCCCCCTTGTAAGCTTCAATTGTGAAACTAAACTTAATGTCTTTCCTCCTACGTCATCCGTGGGGCCTGGGGGAAGGGGCATCAAATACACTAATAATTCAATTACAGTGTCATTTTTAGCTCTACTGGCCGAAGGCCAGAAGAGCTTATGGGATGGTGAGTTGTCCGTCGTCCGTCCGTCGTCCGTCGTCCGTCGTCTGTCGTCCGTCGTCCGTCGTTAACTTTTGGCTTGTGAACACTCTAGGGCCTTCATTATTAATCGAATCTTTACGAAACTTTTCCAGTGTCTTTATATCAATGAAAGCTCGGACAAGTTCGAAAACCAGCCGGATCGGATAAATTTCACCAGAGTTATGGCCCTTGTTTTGCTGAAAAATGCCATATTAAGCCTTGTGAACACTCTAGCACCTTCATTTATTATTTGATCATTACCAAACTTGCACAGATTGTTAATATCAATGAAAGCTCGGACAAGTTCGAAAACCAGCCATATCGGTTTGGTAACACCGGAGTTATGGCCCTTGTCTTTTCTGAAAATTGCTATTTTCTGCCTTGTGAACACTCTAGCACCTTCATTTATTATTTGATCGTTACCAAACTTGCACAGATTGTTAATACCAATTATAGCTTGGACAAGTTCGAAAATCAGCTGAATTGGGTCAGTAAAACCAGAGTTATGGCCCTTGTTTTTTCTGAAAATTGCTATTTCCTGCCTAGTGAAAGCTCTAACACCTTCATTTATTATTTGATCGTTACCAAACTTGCACAGATTGTTAATACCAATGATCGCTTGGACAAGTTCGAAAATCAGCTAAATTGGGTTATGGCCCTTGTTTTTTCTGGAAAATGCTATTTTCTGCCTTGTGAACACTCTAGGGCCTTCAATATTAATCGGACCTTTACTTAACTTTGCCAGTGTCTTTATATCAATGAAAGCTCGGACAAGATCGAAAACCGGCAAGATCGAAATAATTTCACCGGAGTTATGGCCCTTGTTTTGCTGAAAAATGCCATATTAAGCCTTGTGAACACTCTAGCACCTTCATTTATTATTTGATCTTTACCAAACTTGCACAGATTGTTAATATCAATGAAAGCTCGGACAAGTTCGAAAACCAGCAATATTGGTTTGGTAACACCGGAGTTATGGCCCTTGTCTTTTCTGAAAATTGCTATTTTCTGCCTTGTGAACAACCAAACTTGCACAGATTGTTAATATCAATGAAAGCTCGGACAAGTTTGAAAACCAACTAGATCGGACCATTAACAGCGGAGTTATTGCCCTTGATTTAGTTAAAAATGCTATATTTTGCCTCATTCAGACAATAGGGCCTTCATCTTTCATCCAATCTTTACCAAACTTTACCAGATAGTTTATATAAATGAAAGCTCGGACAACTTCGACGACCATCTAGATTGGACCATTAACAGAGGAGTTATGGCCCTTGGTTTAGTTAAAAATGCTATATTTTGGACTCGTTAAGACGATAGGGCCTTTATCTTTCATTCGATCTTTACCAAACTTTACCAGATTGTTTATATAAATGGAAGCTCTGACAATTTCGAAGACCAGCCAGATCATACCAGTAACAGCGGAGTCATGGCCCTTGATTTAGTTAAAAATGCTATATTTTGCCTCGTTAATTCGATAGGGCCTTCATCTTTCATCTGATCTTTACAAAACTTTACCTGATTGTTTATATTAATGACAGCTCAGACAATTTCGAAAACCAGCCAGATCGGACCAGTAACAGATGAGTTATGGCCCTTGATTCAGTTAAAATGCTATATTTTGCCTCGTTAAAATGCTATAATTTGCCTCATTAAGACAATAGGGCCTTCATCTTTCATCCAATCTTTACCAGATTGTTTATATAAATGAAAGCTCGAACACCTTTGACGACCAGCTAGATCGGACCATTAACAGCGGAGTTATGGCCCTTGATTTAGTTAAAAATGCTATATTTTGACTCGTTAATTCGATAGGGCCTTCATCTTTCATCTGATCTTTACAAAACTTTACCTGATTGTTTATATCAATGACAGCTCAAACAATTTCGAAAACCAGCCAGATCGGACAAGTAACAGATGAGTTATGGCCCTCGATTTAGTTAAAATGCTATATTTTGCCTCGTTAAGATGAAAGGGCCTTCATTTTTCATGCGATCTTTATGAAACTTTATGAGATTGTTCCTATCAATGAAAGATTGGTCAAGTTCGGAAACCAGCTAGATTGGATCAGTAACAGTGGGGTTATGGCCCTTGAATTAGTTAAAAATCCTATATTTTGCCTCGTTAAGACGATAGGGCCTTCATCTTTCATCCGATCTTTAAGAAACCTTTACCAGATTGTTAATATCAATGAAAGCTTGGACGAGTTCGAAAACCATCCAGATTGGACCATTTACATCGGAGTCATGGCCCTTGATTTTCTGAAATATACTACATCTTGGCCTCATTAAGATGAAGGGGCCTTCATTTGACCGGATTTCATTGAAACTTTGCAGGGATGATCAGTACCAAGCCTAGTTGTACATAGTCGCCGTGTTCCAGTTGAATGATTTTGGCAGAGTTATAGCCCTTTAAAGGTTTTAATACACAAACTTTGTTCTGACTAGTTCTCCTGAACCCCTGGCCGGATTAAACAAAACCTTTTAGGGATGATCGATTCTATATCTAGTTGTGCACATCATCGCAGTGTTCCGGTTTAATGATTTTTGGCGGAGTTAGGGCCCTTTAAAGGTTTTAATTCACAAACTTTGTTCTGACTAGTTCTCCTGAACCTGGCTGGATTTAAACGAAGCTTTTTAGGGATGATCAATTCCATGTCCAGTTGTGCAAATCATTGGCATATTCCGGTTAAATGATTTTTTTGCAGAATAATGGCCCTTTAAAGGTTTTAATACACAAACTTTGTCTGATCTACTTGTCCTGAACCCCTCGCCAGATTTCAATGAAACTTTGCAGGGATGAACAGCACCAAGCCTAGCTGTGCATGTCATTGTCACGTTCCTGTTTACAGATATTTGGCAGAGTTATGGCCCTTTAAAGGATTTTTTTGATACCACAATTTTTTTCCGGGCTAGTTCTCCTGAACCCCTGGCTGGATATAGACGGGACTTGACAATGATGATCAGTATCAAGCCTAGTTGTGCATATCATTGCCATATTTCGGTTGAATGATTTTTGGCAGAGTTGTGACCCTTTAAATGTTTTAATACACAAACTTTGTCCAGATGAGTCTCTTCTGAACTCTTTGCCAGATTTCAGCGATCTTGGCGAGAATGATCAGTACTAAGCCTAGTTGCACCTGTCATTGCCATGTTCTGGTTGAATGGTTTTTGAAAGACTTATGGCTCCTTATACATTTATACATAAACTTTATCTTGAGCCAGTAGAGCGTCCACAGGCCCTCTTGGGCCTCTTGTTCTATACTTTTGCACATAAATTAGTTGGTATAATAGTCGCGAAAGAGATAAACAGCATGTCGAATGATTTATTATTTAAAACTTGGATGTCTTCCCTGCACTTGGAGTGTGGGGTGAGTAACAGAGGGTCAGTTTTTAGCTCTACTGGCCGAAGGCCAGAAGAGCTTATGGGATGGCGAGTTGTCCGTCGTCCGTCCGTCGTCCGTCGTCCGTCGTTAACTTTTGGCTTGTGAACACTCTAGGGCCTTCATTATTAATCAAATCTTTACGAAACTTTTCCAGTGTCTTTATATCAATGAAAGCTCGGACAAGTTCGAAAACCAGCCGGATCGGATAAATTTCACCAGAGTTATGGCCCTTGTTTTGCTGAAAAATGCCATATTAAGCCTTGTGAACACTCTAGCACCTTCATTTATTATTTGAACTTTACCAAACTTGCACAGATTGTTAATATCAATGAAAGCTCGGACAAGTTCGAAAACCAGCCAAATCGGTTTGGTAACACTAGAGTTATGGCCCTTGTCTTTTCTGAAAATTGCTATTTTCTGCCTTGTGAACGCTCTAGCACCTTCATTTATTATTTGATCGTTACCAAACTTGCACAGATTGTTAATACCAATTATAGCTTGGACAAGTTCGAAAATCAGCTGAATTGGGTCAGTAAAACCAGAGTTATGGCCCTTTTTTTTCTGACAATTGCTATTTTCTGCCTTGTGAACGCTCTAACACCTTCATTTATTATTTGATTGTTACCAAACTTGCACAGATTGTTAATACCTATGATCGCTTGGACAAGTTCGAAAATCAGCTAAATTGGGTCGGTAACACCAGAGTTATGGCCCTTGTTTTTTCTGGAAAATGCTATTTTCTGCCTTGTGAACACTCTAGGGCCTTCAATATTAATCGGACCTTTTCTTAACTTTGCCAGTGTCTTTATATCAATGAAAGCTCGGACAAGTTTGAAAACCGGCAAGATCGAATTAATTTCACCGGAGTTATGGCCCTTGTTTTGCTGAAAAATGCCATATTAAGCCTTGTGAACACTCTAGCACCTTCATTTATTATTTGATCTTTACCAAACTTGCACAGATTGTTAATATCAATGAAAGCTCGGACAAGTTTGAAAACCAACTAGATCGGACCATTAACAGCTGAGTTATTGCCCTTGATTTAGTTAAAAATGCTATATTTTGCCTCATTCAGACAATAGGGCCTTCATCTTTCATCCAATCTTTACCAAACTTTACCAGATAGTTTATATAAATGAAAGCTCGGACAACTTCGACGACCATCTAGATCGGACCATTAACAGCGGAGTTATGGCCCTTGATTTAGTTAAAAATGCTATATTTTGGACTCGTTAAGACGATAGGGCCTTTATCTTTCATTCGATCTTTACCAAACTCTACCAGATTGTTTATATAAATGGAAGCTCGGACAATTTTGAAGACCAGCCAGATCAGACCAGTAACAGGGGAGTTATGGCCCTTGATTTAGTTAAAAATGCTATCTTTTGCCTCGTTAATTCGATAGGGCCTTTATCTTTCATCTGATCTTTACAAAACTTTACCGGATTGTTTATAATGACAGCTCAGACAATTTCGAAAACCAGCCAGATCGGACCATTAACAGATGAGTTATGGCCCTTGATTCTGTTAAAATGCTATATTTTGCCTCGTTAAAATGATAGGGCCTTCATTTTTCATGCGATCTTTATGAAACTTTATGAGATTGTTCCTATCAATGAAAGCTTGGTCAAGTTCGGAAACCAGCTAGATCGGACCAGTAACAGTGGGGTTATGGCCCTTGATTTAGTTAAAAATCCTATATTTTGCCTCAAGACGATAGGGCCTTCATCTTTCATCCGATCTTTAAGAAACTTTACCAGATTGTTAATATCAATGAAAGCTTGGATGAGTTCGAAAACCATCCAGATTGGACCATTTACATCGGAGTCATGGCCCTTGATTTTCTGAAATATGCTACATCTTGGCCTCATTAAGATGAAAGGGCCTTCATTTGACCGGATTTCATTGAAACTTTAGCCCTTTAAAGGTTTTAATACACAAAGGTTGTTCTGACTAGTTCTCCTGAACCCATGGCCGGATTAAACAAAACTTTTTAGGGATGATCTATTCTATATCTAGTTGTGCACATCATCGCCGTGTTCCGGTTGAATGATTTTTGGCGGAGTTGGGGCCCTTTAAAGGTTTTAATACACAAACTTTGTTCTGACTAGTTCTCCTGAATCTGGCCGGATTTAAACGAAGCTTTTTAGGGATGATCAATTCCATGTCTAGTTGTGCAAATCATTGGCATATTCCCTTAAAAGGTTTTAATACACAAACTTTGTCTGATCTACTTGTCCTGAACCCCTCGCCAGATTTCAATGAAACTTTGCAGGGATGATCAGCACCAATCCTAGCTGTGCATGTCATTGTCATGTTCCGGTTTACAGATATTTGGCAGAGTTATGGCCCTTTAAAGGATTTTTTTGATACCACAATTTTTTTCCGGGCTAGTTCTCTTGAACCCCTGGCTGGATATAGACGGAACTTGACAAGGATGATCAGTATCAAGCCTAGTTTTGCATATCATCGCCATATTTCGGTTGAATGATTTTTGGCAGAGTTGTGACCCTTTAAATGTTTTAATACACAAACTTTGTCCAGATGAATCTCTTCTGAACTCTTTGCCAGATTTCAGCGATCTTGGCGAGAACGATCAGTACTAAGCCTAGTTGCACCTGTCATTGCCATGTTCTGGTTGAATGATTTTTGAAAGACTTATGGCACCTTATACATAAACTTTATCTTGAGCAAGTAGAGCGTCCACAGGCCCTCTTGGGCCTCTTGTTTTATTATTATGTCTAAAACGAACATTTTGATGAAGGGATAACAGTGTATAATATAATATATTTTTCTCCTGTGTGGATGGATGGTTGTGGTGTGGGGTGGGGTGACCTGTGTGAAGAAAACCTCGGTATTTGCGATGGTGCGCCGTCAAATTCGTTCTAGTTTTATCTTGATATAAATTTAGGGTGGGCCAGAAATGCTCATTCCTCTTGGCTCATACAGTGTGTTTTTGGGGCTGTATTTATAGCCATTATTTGGTCATATTCCCTATGCCAAATCATATATAAGCCGCAACACGCGAAAACGTCCCTTCGGACGTTTAGACAACAACGTCATAACGTAACAATTTATGACGTCGGCCGGTAATGAATTGATTACTAATCAATTTCTCGTCACCTGTGTTTTACCTAATTATTATATCATAGGGAACATTTTTTTTTAATATAAATAGTTGATGCTATAGAAAATGGTTATTTTCTTCTTTTTTTTGATTTTATTTAATCAACGACGTCGTCCAAGACGCCGACGTCAACGTCAAAATTAATGGTGAATACAATCTTTAATTTTCAAGCTAAGATAAAATCATTTTTAATTAAGATATCAACATAAAATAAAGAGATTTTTAAACAGAAAATCACTGTGTTTCATAAACATAAAAAAAATAAAATGTCAAAATGTTGTCTGAAGGGTCATTTTCGCGTGTTTCGGCTCATATATATATATTTTTCACAATTTTGAGAAAAATATTCTCAAATGAAAAAAAAGGGCAAAAGTATGACAAGTATTGAGAAAAAGATACAATAATGAAATAAATGCTTTTATTGTATTTTTTTCCCAATTTTAAGAAAAGTTGTGCTAAAATTCCCATTTGTGATGGTATGGGTTATATGTTCCCAAAATATAGAAGAAAAAAACAGTCTGCCATATAACCTTTTTTTATTGTTGCTCTGTACAGCCCATTTAATTCCTTTTCCCAATAAAGACTAAAAACCTTGCAGCGCTAAACTGAGTATTCTTTACAATTTGAAGGTTTGCAAATCACCTTGTCATGGTGGAGAGCAGTGTTGATCGATTGCCATCTAATTGTAAGCACAACAGTCCAAATTTGAAACTTTGATTAATTGAGAAAGCAATCTGAAATAAAAAGAAATATAAAAATGCTGAACAGCACAGAAAACAAAACAAAAGACAATAATTTAATTAACGTTCATAAATAGGAAAAAAAGCAACAGCAGTAACTTCTGAGTCTTTATTGCAGTGTTCATTTTTATCGCCAAAGCTCGAAATCGTTCCAATACGCAATACATTACTATTCTAGAAATGTTTTCATGAGATACGGATGGCCCCACTGAAAACAATCCACGAAAAACCTAATATTTGAAGAAAATGTAACTCCTGTAATACTAGGTCAGTTTTGATGCCGAATTGATATGCACATCTTGACATGATAGGTAAGAAATCTGTAAAGATTCAAAACAATCGGTTGGAAACTGTGGGAGGAGACACACAAACTTTTTGGGACAAACACTCAGACGGATGTCTGCACAGATGGTACCGTAATTGTTTTTTCCTTTATGTTTAAGATCAGTGGAATGATCACTTAAAGAACAATTGGTTTTAGTTTTCCTTCCTTGTATCATATCAGAAACTTCTCTTTCCTGTCACTGACAGAGAGAAGTCCACAGTTTGAGGGAGAGAAGTTTTAGCACACTTCTTCTCCCTGACGCTAATACCCTGCTAGTAGTGGGAAGTCTCCTTTTGTGGAGTAATTTAACCTTTTTCTAGTTTTATTCTTGTTTTTCTCGAATAGGCAAATAAAAAGCAGTTTCATAAGAAAGACCGGGTCATCTTAGGGGAGTTTAAATGTTTCTAAATACAGGTACATTGTCAATTTTACTTGTATTAATTTTGGGGAACACAATCGGTATTAATAATTCTAATTTATATTTCTATTCTAGTTTAAGCCTATATACATGTATGCCTAGGCAAACAAATTTTGCTAGAAACAAATGTTATATTTGACATGTACATGTATATCTTATTCAAAGTGTACAGGGATTTGAAATATTACTATCAAACATCTATAAGCTACATGTACGTCATCTGCTAATACCAGCGCTCATGAATAACATTTTTAATCATTTAAGAGAGAGAAAAAAGGTTTCTATACCACACACCTTGAACTGAATGCTCCGATAGGTACGATGTTAATCTTAGTCTGATTTTAAAGGCAATTATTAATTTATTTGATTACCGTATTCATTTTTACAAAACCCTCCTACGATAAAATGAAATTAGAGAAATTTTTATTTTGTCCTAAGGGAATATGAATGTTTTTATTTTACCTCCTAAATTATAATCAAACATTTCATTCTCTTTTTCTTTCCAACAAAATAAAACAAAAACTTTTCCCATTTTTTCCCCTTCATTTTCCCCCCCCTTTCCTCCTATACGGCACTTCTCTGTCTCAATGAATCGTAAAAAATGAATAATACATATTTGTTGGTTTGGTGTGAATATAGGATTTATTTTCATCGAGAAGTGAAAAAACTGATATTTTCACAAGTGCTTTAGCATGAGTGAAAATATTTGAGTTCTCACTTCGAGATGAAAATATATCCTGTATTCACTCCAAACCAACAAATTGAGGGGTCAGCGCAATACTATTTGTAACTACATATGAATAAAGAAGGAGATACAATAGTTTTGCACTGAACCATCGAAATATTCTATTAATTATATACTTACAACCTTGAAACATGCAGAAAAAACATAATGCACCAAAACAACGACATCAACAGCGGCATAAGGTCATTTTCGGTATTTCACATGTGAAATATAAACTGAAAATATAGATTTCATTTTAATCATAAAATCCACTATTTCACTGGGAGTATATAATAAAAAGGCTCTATTATAACTTATAACTAGCATTTCACCAAGTCCCCACGATTTCAACGATGTTTTCCGTAATCTGTAACTGAACATAAGTAAATAAGTATACGTTATTGTTTCATATATTAGTTATTATACTTTGGTTTGGTTTGATTAATCTTAGTCAATTCAGATAGGGATCCTGTATTGAGACATGGATCCAGATGGATACATGTAAGCTTTACAACAGTATAGGGATCCTGTATTGAGACATCCAGATGGATACATGTAAGCTTTACAACACTATTTTAGAGCTCAAAGAAAAAAATATGACATATTTCTACTTGTCGCATTCCTTAGGCTTAGTATAAAAGGATTTACCGGTAATTTAAACAAAATTTAAACAAACGCGTTTTCATAATCCTGTAAAGGCGCTTGCCTCCAGCACTGAACCAGAAAATGAATACAATACACCCAGGACAAACACTGGTTTCTCCCTAGTCCCAGAGCTCACATTTCGCCAGTAGCATTTTTTGTAACTGGCAAAACGAAAAAGTTACTCATGTTTCAACAAAAATGCAAACATGGTGTTCTAAATTCATGTAAGGTATTTTGATGCACTTGACATTTTTTGCCAGTACTTGAAAAGTTTACTGGCATTCTGAAAATGTCACTTGCATTTTGCCAGTATGCCAGCTTAAATTGCCCTGTAGTCCAACACCAAACCCTAGTTGGTTATATTGCAGGGTCTTAATCTATGAGATTAAGACAACTATGTACAAATTATTTGTCTAATTCCCATCTGTAGGAGCAACATTTGTGGGTAGGAGTTGATATCTATCAAATATTCCATGTTGGTGGGTGGGTGAGTGTGAGGGGGTGGGGGGGGGGAGGGGGGGAGGGGGTGGAGGTGCAGGGGATTCCGTCTAATTACATACCCTAATAATGCATTGTCAGTCTAATAAATTCATTTGTCTTATCCCCTGCCAAAGAAAATAAATCAACAACAACAAAACAAGTTATCGCACGCACACATGGGGGTGAGGAGTTGAGTGTAGGGGCCAGTGAGTGAGGGCGGTGGAAGCTCTGCCTCACAGGACTAGAAATGGGAGAAAAATTTGTATTTTTATGAAACAATGTCATTTTCTACTTTTTAAGGTGTTAACATTTGTTGCATCCATTATTTGGAAACTAAATATCGTGCAGACTGCACTCAGTTCAAATGCCGCACGAATATAAAAAAATATCATTTCTGGTTCTTACAACTAACCATCCTCAATATTTGAAGTGTTTTGAAGGCAGATTTATGATAATTTTTTGTTAGCAGCAAATACACTCATCAATGAACTCAGTGGTGCAATGCAGGATGGTCTGTTAATTGTTTTGTAGTCAAACTTTACTTGTATAATAACTGCGTGTTTTGTCATTTATATAGAAAAGGTTGGATTATGACGTACATGTATGAGTATCACTAGTCTACATTATAGAATGTGAAGAGTCTTCTAGTGATATATCATCACTAAAACGGATGCACCTATTCGGAGAAATACATGTACTTCATCAATTTGTCGTCCGGTCACTGGCAGGTCACTTCCTATTTTTCAAAGTCGTCCAAGTCAACTAGATTTTGAGATCAAGCGTGTTATTGTTAAGTATGTTTTTTTGTCCCGCATTTTGAAAAAGAAGTAGAGACATACTGAATATTTGGTGTTTTATTCCTGTAGAAGGCATAACATTTGTGTTTGCATTTATCTTTATTTTTAGCTCTACTGATCAGAGATCAGCAGAGCTTATGCCATGGTGCGGTGTCCGTCGTCCATCTGTTCGTCTGTCTGTCTGTCCGTAAACTTTTTTTGTAGCGACTACTCCTCTGAAACTACTGAATGGATTTTCATAAACTTTACAGAAATGTTGCCTATGAAGTCTAGTTGATCCTAGCAAAAATTCATGTTGATGTGTAATCCAAGATGGCCACCAAATCTAAAAATAGATTCTTAAAAAACAAGTCTGTAGCGACTACTTCTTGAAAACTCTGAGTGGTATTGATATGGGACTTTTTCTAAAATGATCAGCATGACATGATGTTTGTCCTTGTCGAAAATCGTTTTTGATTCGACATTAAACATGGCTGCCAGCGGCCATCTTTGTTTACATAGAGTTATATAATGAAAACTTGTAGCGACTACTCAACGGATTTTCATGACACTTCAAAGGAATGTTGCTCTTGATATCTAATTGATCTAGCAAAATTTCAGGTCGGCCGGAAATTCAAGATGGCCGCCACGGCTAAATATAAATTTTCAAAAAACAAGTTTTAGCGACTACTTCTTGAAAACTATAAGTGATATTGATATGCATCTTTTCCTAAAATGATCAGTATGACATGATGTTGATCCTTGTCGAAAATTATTTTGATTCGACGTTAAACATGGCTGCCAGCGGCCATCTTTGTTTACATAGAGTTATATAATGAAAACTTGTAGCGACTACTCCTCTGAAACTACTTGACGGATTTTTATGAAACTTCACAAGAATGTTGCCCATGAAGTCTAGTTGATCCTAGCAAAACTTCAGATCAGTCGGAAATACAAGATGGCCACCACGGCTAAAAATAGATTTTCAAAAAACAAGTTTGTGGTGACTACTTCTTGAAAACTATAAGAGATGTTGATATGGGACTTTTTCTAAAATGATCAGCATGACATGATGTTGGTTCTTGTCGAAAATTGTTTTGATTCGATGTTAAACATGGCTGTCAGCGGCCATCTTTGTTTACATAGAGTTATGTAGTAAAAACTTGTAGCGACTACTTTTCTGTAACTACCTGACGGATTTTCATGAAACTTCACAGGAATGATGCTCCTGATGTCTAATTGATCCTAGCAAAATTTCAGGTCGGCCGAAAATTCAAGATGGCCGCCATGGCTAAAAATAGATTTTCAAAATACAAATTTGTTGCGACTACTTCTTGAAAACTATAATACCCCATTTACACAGAGGTGACGATCGTTAAGCGATCAAAAATTGGCCAGATCTCTTGACAAACTTTCAATGAACGCCCAGTGATCGGCAACATATCGCAATGATCCTCCAGTGATCTCGACGGTCGCCACGGTCTCCTCATAGTTTTGACCCAGTCCAAAACTATGAGGAGATCGATCACCAAGGTAAGCGATCTCTCAACGAACGCTCAAGGAGCGCTCATCGGTCTCCCAATGATCTCTCAGCGATCTTTCAATGAGCGCTCAATGATCGCCAAGGTCGCTTAATGATCTCTATAGATCGCCATTAAAGTTGCCATAAATTGCCAATTTTGTGTCGCTCAACGATCTCCTTCTGTGTAAAGGGGGCATAAGTGATATTGATATGGGACTTTTTCTAAAATGATCAGTATGACATGATTTGGATCCTTGTCAAAAATTGTTTTGATTTGATGTTAAACATGGCCGCCAGCGGCCATCTTTGTTTACTTAGAGTTATATAAAGAAAACTTGTAGCAACTACTCCTCTGAAACTACTTGACGGATTTTCATGAAACTTCACAGGAATGCTGATCTAGCTATCAAAAAACCTATCAGTAGAGCTTCCAGGTCATTGACCTCTTGTTGAAGAACTGCATGCACCATTCAATCAAACAAACTTGGATCATAGTTGTATGCTTCAGAAAAAGAGAATTCAAATTTATTGAAAATGGGGTTAGAAACACACTTTTATTATTTGTTTCCATGCATGAGCAGACCTCAAGATTACAATGAGTCCCTTTGAAATTTAGGGGATACATGCATTAACTTAGGCCAAATAAAATTATGTGTGGTTAAAAAATATTCATCACCCCCACCCCCGATTTGCCGTCTGCAAAATATGTGATGCAAATACGGTTGATACAAAATAATGTGATGTCACATAAGGTTGATACAAAATAATGCCATCTGTGAATTTGAGTTTTCATTGATAAACAAGTGTGTATGTACGACTTTATTTTATATTTGTAGCATTTGAATGGAAAAGCATTAGAATCAAGATAACCATGCTAAGATTTTCAATCTGGGACGGTATGTGGTTGGTTTTACGGTCTGAAATTACATTTTACGTAAAACGAAATTTTAGACCGTAAAACCACACACATACCGGCCCAGATTGAAAATCTTAGCATGGTTATCTCTTAATTTGTTAATATCAGGTACAGGAGAGATACAGGAGGAAAGACGATTTAATTTGAAAAAAAAAGACAATTTTTTTTTGGCATACAATATTTAGGATCATCCCTTGAAAACGGGGGCCGGTCGGGAAACTGGAACCACATATATAAATTTATTTCGCCTAATTAGGTCACCAAATGCAGATCTTGCTCAATTAAAATATACAAACTTTGTCTTTACCAGGCGTATGAGAAGCGGTTCCCTACGTGCAAGATGATCCCTGTGTTCCTTGGCAGTGACATCATACACGAGCACAAGAGTGAGGACGGCGCCGTGCACGACGTGGAGAGGAGGTGTAGACTTAATGTTGATGCACCGTATCTTCTTAAAAAGGTGTGTTTTAATATGTCAACAATATTCATCAGTTAGAACTTGTTTAATACTATTTTCTTTAGGAGTAAGGGGGCTGATGGAAAGTCATCAGATTTTCAAGTTATTTAATTTTCAGCCGAATGTACTAATGTTTTTGAAAATTACCCAACGTCATTAATGCTTTCACCTTTTTGAATAAATCTTTAAATACAAGATACCAATTATGAAACAATTTCTACCACACTACCTTGTTGTTGACATCTTATACAGGTAGCTGGAAGATGGAAGTCTAAAACATCAAAAACAATCGTCAAATTTCAATAAATGTTTGATCTTTTGTAAAATAAGGATTAGGATATGCAGTCTGACAATAAGTATAACCCTAATAAAGAAATATAAATAAAATACATGTAAGAGAGCCCCCTTTGCATTTTGCATTAAGGGAAATAATGTATACATTTTTCTGACTAAATTTGCAAACTTCTTGAATGCGGAATTCTTGTATACATTTACAGACCTACTTCTAAAAACCTATTCGTTTTACATCATTGTATTTTCTTTCTCAGATCGCCGGAGTTGACCACGTAATATTCATACAAAAGAACTGCTTGGATAGACGAAATCGAACGCTGAAAATTAATGCTCGTAACGAAAGCTTCTCCACGCGAATAGGCATTAACGAGATGTGCACATACACTGTAAGCTCATTCTAACAGATATTAACTTGATCATTTATCTGTATTTCAAGTATTATTAAACATCTTAAGTAGTTTCAAGTACACAGTTTGATAAATGCCTCGAGATAATGTGTCTCTGATTTAAACACAGCTATCCAGGCAACAACAGCCACATTTTACAACACTGTTTCTAAACCTACTGATGACGAGCTATATAATTTTATATATAATTTACCTATTTTGAGAATCCAAACACTTTCTACACAATCTAAACAGCTTGAACCAGCCAGGCCAAACCCCAAAATTGGAGCGTCGAATTGAGTTACCAGCTCATAATTCATTTCACGCATATTCAATCACGGGTATTTTAAGAACCTGTGAATAAACTTTATTTATAATAGGTACATATATACATTATTATATGACCTGACCACCTGGCTAGAGGTTTGATAAATGGTTTTGTAGTGTAATTTTGCCATTATTTGGAGGGTTAGTGGAGTTCTTTAAGATAGTTTGTCTCTGATTTAAACAAAGAATTAACAAAATCTATAAACACATGACACAGATATACATGTATGTTGGTGATAGATTGTATTAAGTATTCATGTCCTGTACATTTTGCATATGTGTCACCTTAGGCCAAATACAATTATATGTGTGGTTTCTATTACATGCTAAGAATAAATACGGTAGGTAGGTACAGTAGGTAGGGAAAATATTTGATTGTCTTTTTTTCACTCGATATTCTTACAACGTAATAAACTAACTTAAATATATAGAGAATAATTAACAGCATAAATTTGATGCTGAATTTAAAAAAATGAGTTCGAAGAACGAGTTTTTTTAACCAAATTACCACTTTTTTCTTCGTGACATTAATTCAGTATCAAATTTATGCTGTTAATTATGGTGTTTATTATATAACTTTATGTAAAAGACGAAATTTAACTTTAAACCAGTGTGTTTTTTAACAAATATGTTAAGAAAGTAGTTCCGGCAAAAAAAGTTATATTGTCACTAGTAACGATATAACTTTTTTTGTGTGATACTAAAATTACGTCATTCATAATTCAATGTAAATTTATGACAGTTATGTAATAAATTTTTGTTGATATCAGGTACAGAACAGATAGAAAATAGTATTTTATTTAAAAGGATTTTTTTTTTTATTATTTTAATTTTTTTTTCCAATTTTTTTTTGGGATAACATGTTAAGGGTCGGCCCTTAAAAATAGAGAATGTCGGGAAACCGCATAGAGTTTTATTTGGCCTTAGCAGCAATTAACTAATATATTCATGTTATTGATCATGGAAAAGATATTGTATGTAGGGCAGCAGTGTGTACACTTATATGGCTTCATCACCGAGATGTACTTTTGTATTAGTTAGGTGTCCTCTGTTCATGGCAAATTTGGCAAAATGTCAGACAAATATTTACAATATGAAATATTTCAGAGCTAGTTAGTTTTGCATATAGGTTGTCAAGTAAACAATATTCAACAATCCATGTGTATTGTTGGTGACATTAACAACTTTATTCAATTGAAATTGTATTACATGTAATTTGGGATTTGCAATCACAGCTTGTACATGGGTGCAGACACAAGTCTATTTTGAAAGACTATATTTGAAATTTTGTGTTCTTTAACTTTTATACTAGTGGGCCAGTCTCCAGGTTGAGGGTGACTGTGAGAATAAGAAACCAATTTTTTCGAATTTGACAGTGTGTCACTGACATTTTTAACTTTGTCGAGATTAGTCTCTTCTGAACTCATGGCCGGATTTCAGCGAAACTTTTTAGGGATGATCAGTACTAGGCCTAGTTGTGCATATATATCATCGCGGTATTATGGTTGAATGATTTTTGGCGGAGTTATGGCACTTTAACAGTTTTAGTACACAATCTTTGTCCGGATTAGTTCTCCTGAATCCCTTGCTGGATTTCAACGAAACTTTGCAGGGATGATCAGTACCAGGCCTAGTTGTGCTTATCATTGCCGCATTACGGTTGAATGTTTTTTGGCAGAGTTATGGCACTTTAAAGGTTTTAGAACACAAACTTTGTCAGACTAGTACTCCTGAACCGCTGGCTGGATTTCAACGAAACTTTGCAGGCGTGATCAGTAAAAAGCCTAGTTGCACATATCAGTGTCAGGTTCCCCACCTCAGACTCCATGTAGCCAGTAGAGCGATACAGGCCCCTTGTTTAAGGAGTGGTTGCATTTTTGCGTTGGAATGAGGATGGGCACAGGAAGGGTGGGTGGTTTTCCTGCATCCCGAATGTTTTTTAAATGTTGGTTGAATTTTTTTTTTGTATATCTTGATTGCCCCGAAGGCGAAAATGACAGTCATCAGTTGTTATTTAGGGATTAATTAAGGGAACAGTAAAGGTAATAAGCTTTTCTAATTAAGCCATGGGGAAACTTGAAATGTTTATCAGATTAAGGCATAGCGGCAACTAATTTGAGGCATAAAGGCGTGGCGGCAGGTCACTTTTTAAAGTGAAGGCATCACGGTAGCGCCACGTCTTAAAGGGCTCGGGAAAGCCCTGAAATAAAGCACAAGCTGTCCGACAAGCAAACCTAAACACAATAGTACACTTTCTGGTAAATGTTTGTGACCACAGTTAACTTTTAAAAGTGGGCAAGATTTTGACGGATCTATGAATCGATGCCTAGGGTACATGTAGATGGATGGCTGCTGCTATATTGTCCCCAGTTACATGTAAACCACATTTAGATGAATGAATATTATTGCTCTATCTTACAGGTGCATCCAGAGAACTCCAGCTGGACTTGCTTTGAACAAGAGGCCAGCTTGGACATCAAGTCATTCTTCGGTTTTGAAAATACTGTTGAAAAAATAGCCATGAAGCAATATACTCATAATATCAAAAAGGTAAATGTCTCTGTTCATCGGACCTGTATATCTGTACTTAAAAGGTAAATGTCTCTGTTCATCGGACCTGTATATCTGTACTTAAAAGGTAAATGTCTCTGTTCATCGGACCTGTATATATGTACTTAAAAGGTAAATGTCTCTGTTCATCGGACCTGTATATCTGTACTTAAAAGGTAAATGTCTATGTTCATCGGACCTGTATATCTGTACTTAAAAGGTAAATGTCTCTGTTCATCGGACCTGTATATCTGTACATAAAAGGGACACAAGGCAATCTTAAAGTTTGTATCAAACATTAAAATCGGCATCTTGATTGAGTTATCCATACAGTGCTTTGGTGTGTATAGAATCATTGGTAGTAAAGAATCATTTCCTGTTTAAATTCAATTTTCTCAGCTCATATATTTTAGATTATTTTAAAACTTTCCAGGCTTGAAGATATATCATATAAGCATACATTTATTCAACGATGAAATTATTTGGGACATTTTTCCATGCAAAATATATCACTACGTGCAACACCTCTCAGAAAAAATGATTCTATACTACCTGAATGAAGTGTGTTTTTGAAACGAAAAAATTCATATTGTCACAATAAACTCAGAAAAAAATATTTGCTGTTTTAACAAATATTAGGGACAAAAGTCAAAATGCAATCATCAATTTATAAAGTAACCTTTTGAAGTTTGGCACTTTTAAGGATAAAATGAAATCATGTAAATATTGGTGCAAAAACGCCTTTTAAAAAATCACAGTTTCAGGACAATAATTTTAGAAAAATTGCTATCATACAACTAAAAAGGGTAAATCTAAATCAGAAATTAAATAAACATTTTCCTTTCATTTTAAAATTAGACGTTTAACCCAAGTGATTCTGTATTCCCCAAAAAAATGTATGCTTATATGATATATCTTCAAGCCTTGAAAGTTTTAAAATAATCTAAAATATATGAGCTGAGAAAACCGAATTTAAACAGGAAATGATTCTTTACTACCGATGATTCTATACACCCCAAAGCACTGTAGTCTGAAAACAGTCCATTAAAGTTACTTAATTAACATGATGCCAGCACTTAGATTTGGCCGCCGTGTTGATGTCAGAACATATTGATAGTAGGTTTTATTATATTACAGTTACACATGCTATTGTTTGTCGGAAGTATCGTATTGGTTTGATTGGTTACATGGATAAATGATTGACAGCTGGCATCATGTTAATTGCACCAAGACATTACAGCAGACTTAAGCCATGTGTTTACAATGTAATGCATATTTGTCTATTTACTACATGGTTTTATCTGCCGCAATACAAATACATGCACTAGTAATATGTATGACTTTTTGTCGGTATCCAAAATTCTTCGAGGCTTTTTCCAGATATTTTGGGTAAAAAGGACTCTTGTATATTTGGGAAATTTCTATCATAAAAACAACCAAATTGGGAATTTTGTCAAAGTTAGGGCGAAGTAAAAGCCTAAAAGGTATAATTATGAACACTATTACATCAATAACAAACCACTTATATTGATTAGTATGTAACATAAGGGATGTATCAGTACAACATACTTGTAAAAAAAACTTTTTTTTTTAGATTGGGATTTTTTTCGACAATTGGGGAAAAAAGACACTATTTTGCATTGAGAATGATTCCTTTTGTCTTTTTTGGTGTGATACCTAGACAAAGCCCTGTTCTTCAACCATTAAATGGATGGCTTTCATTGTTGACATATACCTTACATAAGTAAAATACACACACTCCCTTGCCTGGGCTTTCCCATGGTACAAGGTTAAGTGTCAAGATTTATGTTTTGGGTAAACATTTTACAGCTTGCCATAATTCTTCAGCCCATTCAGGAATAGTTTAATTAAATTGAATTGGGGTTTTACGGCGCACCAACACAGTTAAGGTTATATGGCGCCAAACAGGGATAAACATGCAAGGCTCATCCTCCATTTACATCTGGATAAAATGGGATTCCAGGAATAGCTTTCCTTTCCCAGTCGGCGCGTACCTTTTATTTAAACCTCTTACAAGATGCGTCTGTGTGACAATAATTTACGTGTTGTGTGTAGGACCATTTTTAGTGCTGGTCGAAGTTCCCATTGTCATCCAGGTACATTAAACAGATATACAGCTTTTTTGTTGTTAAATTTATGACACATGTTCAACTGTATACCGTATTTTACCTTGTATAATACGCACCCGTGTATAGTACGCACCCCCTTCTCAGAGGACAAAACTGGGGTAAAAAAGTTGTTTCCGTGTATAATACGCATCAAAATATTCGTTTTCCTAGATGAACCATTCAACGAAAATAAAAGGTTGAAAAAAAAAAAAAAAAAAAAAAATCACGATCGAGAAAATTAGCGTACAAAAGTAAATATAATTACTTATATCATTAATTGCCAATCTTCAGGGGAGTACCTATCTTGTATCATCTCATCAAAGAGCCAATTATAATGCCGCAGATAATTGTCCTTAATCCGATAATTACATCTACTAAAACACAACAGAGTCGTTGGTTACCGTAATCCATTACGCCGATTATACTAACATTGTGTATTCACGGGAACCAGTGCTTATCATAAGTGTAGCACAATTGTAACGCGTGATCAATTACCTGTACCTCGTGGCTAAATCTGGTAAAGGTCACACGGCGTGTCAAAGTGCATCCTCAGAAATAGTCGCTACTCACGGCGACTTCAAAGGATTATAGAAATGGAATAACCCACTCTACCCCGTGTTTATAATGTGTCATACTGCAGCCGAGGTGCGATTTTGTTTGACCCAATTATCAATCATCAAATGTGTACCGGTAAGCAGATTTTCACAAGCATTATTGAATAATAGCCATTTCAAAGTAGGGTGATTCTGCCTTTCTACGGCGTCTAAAATATATGTCTTTCAAAATAAAGCAAAAACTTCATTAATTTTTTATAAAATATTAAATAAAATCCTATAAATATTAGAATAGAATAGAACTGTAACAATACTACATGTACCAGTCTAATGTCTAAACAGCTGGAAGTCACGTGATATTACGTCACGTGATATAAACAACAAATGGAGGGACGATTTTTCACACAATTTATTGAAGTTTTACAACAAACATGCAAACATTTATACAAAAACAAGCATCATAATACACTTTATTCATTTATAATTCGAGTTAAGTCAATATATTACTTATATGAAGCGAGTAAATTACGAAAAAATTGTGTATTATCGGTATTCACAATTTTCTGTCTCGATGTCTGTTCGTCGTCAAGGTTTTTCTTCCCAGGGCCAGACATCGATTTTCTGCAAGAAAAAAAAAAGTTCTTTTTATTGTTTCCTTATATTGTACGCACCCCCCTTTCGGAAACCGTAAAAGTGGTAAAAAAACTGCGTACTATACAAGGTAAAATACGGTATGTTGTATTATGAGCCCTGAATGGCAATATTACATGTAATCTATGTCCTGAACAATGACTAAAGCTGCAATCAAAATTACAAAATTTCGAGAATTCTGCGCAAGATTGTCATAACTACATATAAACAAACAAGAAGATACAAAGGTGTTGCATTGAAATCGAAAAATGTAGTTTATATCTTACAATGTTTAGTAAGCAATTGATTTGTTCAGTAAACAGTGTATAAGAGTTACGTAATAGATACATTCTTTAGCTTGTAGTCTGAAGATCGAGTCCATATGAACTAATTATCACGTAATATCAAGCCGGCACCTTGCCATGGGTTTGAGAGAATTAACCTTGTTATTGTATGGTGAGACTTTATTTTCCCTGTTATTCATAATATATGTATTTTGTTGAAATGCCAGTAACAGATAAAAAGAAACCCTACCATGAAATTGGTAATTGTAGAAGCATTCAATTTTTTTTTTCATTTTAAAGGAAATATTTGATATATTTATTTTGCTGTTATTTCATCTGAATTAGTTTAGCTCTACTGGCCGAAGGCAGGTCAAGAGATTATGGCCAGTCGAGCTTATATAGCGGTGCAATGTTTGTGGATTTCTCAGGGATTTTAAAAAATATTTATAAATGGTATTGTACTAAAAAAAACTACGAGATAACCCAAACGACATTGAACGAGACTAAAGAAATGGATTTATAAATAAATCCAGAACAAACAAATTGTTTTTATATACAAGTCTTATCTATTGTTATTTATCCACTTAAATCCCAATATCCTTGTGTGGGGTTAATTTATTGCAAAAAAATTTACGAGATAACCCAAACGACATTAAACAAGACTAAAGATATGGATTTATAAATAAATCCAGAACAAACAAATTGTTTTTAAATACAAGTCTTATCGATTGTTATTTATCCACTTAAATTCCAATATACTTGTGTGGGGTTAATTTATTGCACTATCAAACTTCCTACATAACATTGTATACAGTTTTTGTGTATCACCCGTGGCAGTGTAGACACTTAGGGATCACATTGTGGTTGTTGTCCATCTGCCCATCACAAAAATTGTGTTGCCTACTCAACTCTTAACATTGTAAACAAAACTTGTTTTGCCTGCTCCTCAAAAACCATTAAACCTTGACTTGGTACACCAAACTTGTTGTGCAGAATCACTAGCAAGTATTGATGTGTACCGGTAGGTAGCAAAGGCAGATTAATCTGTTACAAATAACAAGAATTGAATTGAATGCTGTTTAACGGCTCATTAACACAGTATAGGTTATTTAGAGCCGCCCCAGAGAGACTAGAAGGATCCATAGGAATCCGGGAACCGTTTCCTACTCTTATTATCGAATAGATTCCTGTGGTTCTTTAACATGCTCTGAGGATAGACCGATACACGGGACTGCCCGGTTTAGACGGACGAGGCTAAGTGAAAGTGTCTTGCCCAAGAACACAGCGACGAAACTCAGTGGCACCACAGAGGATTGAACCCGGAGCCTACGGTTACAAATCCGCCACGCTACCGACTGCGCCACACCAGCCCTGTCAAATAACGAGTAATGACAAGAGTAATTGCCCTTTATAGTTTTAAGTTTTAATATTGTAAGATTTGGGACCGGTTACTCCTCTTAAACTATAACAGCTTCCCTGACTAAACTAGGTGTGCTAGATTAATTGTGTAGAAAACAAGGGAAGACAAATCTGATAACAATTGCATGAGTTATTGCCCTTTATAGTTCTAAGTCAAGTCTTAACAATTACATTGAAACATTTTGCGTTGCCTTCTTCTCAAAAGCTATATGAGCTAATGGAGTAACTTACCGAACACGTGTGCATGATTACTACCAAGAAATGATATTTAGGAAGTAAGGGCAGATAAAACAGGTACCAACTACATCTAGAGTTATTGCCCTTTACATGTTAAGGAAAAGTCTTAATATTGTAAAATTATGTGTTGCCTAATCATCTAAAACTATAAGAGCTAAATTGACCAAATTACATCTGCAAGATCACTACCATGTAACAATGTGTGGGAAACTAGGGCAGATAAATCTGATAAAAATTACAGGAGTTATTGCCCTTTATTATTTACTGAAAATTACTCGCTCTTCATAATTATTTGAATTTTTATTTAATATTTGAATGGTCAAATTGATGAATTGTTAAAGAATTTATCTAAATTTCTAGTTCTCCTGCATCAATGAGCACTCGTCATGGCGAACAGATGAGTGGAATTTTTGTGCCCTGGTACATGTTGGATCACTATCACGAAATCAATGCATCAATAAAATAAATGCTATTTTTTAGCTTGACATCGCTTATGCCATTCCATCATCCGTCCGTCTGTAAACTTTTTTTTTGTGCCGACTACTCCTCTGAAACTACTTGATGGATTTTCATGAAACTTCACAGGAATGTTGCTCTTGATGTCTAGCAAAAACTTCAGGTCGGCCGGAAATTCAAGATGGTTGCCACGGCTAAAAATAGAATGTAAAAATGCGATTTTGTGGTGACTACTTCTCAAAACCATAAGTGATATTAATTTGGAACCTTTGTGGTGACTGCTTCTCAAAAACTTAAGTGATATTGAATTGGAACTTTACCAAAATGAGTGGCACGACATCTTGCAGGCTGATCAGGGTTTACACTGTCTGGGGGCTCATCTGTTATTTGACCGAAACACTCCTTTGTATTATAAAAGGACTGGTCCAAATTAAAAGGACATTCCATTATACATTCATAGAGGGGTAAAGATTATGTCTCCTTTGTACTTTTGGCTCTCAGAAAAAGACTGAAAACAAATTGTAGGATTTTAAGATTTTATTTTGATTCCGATTTTCCAAATATAACCACTGAGACAATAGCAAGTCTACTTGTATTGGTGAGATAGTAACCTAATTCTCAGGAGAAATTGCATAACGTGACCTCTGACCTGGTCACAGACATGCTATATTTATGAATTAGGATCATTCCATTTATGTTAAAAAAGGGTGATTTGGAAAAATTACTGTTGAGCAGCAAATATACTAATATACTAAGGTTGATGCTGTAAGGGCATTAATTGATGTAGCTTTATAATTAAAATTTGTGGTAGCATTATGACATTTTTATAATCTGGAAAAATATATATTCTTTAGACTAGGATAAAATTGAACGAGATTATAATGTTGCATAGGTAATGTTGCATATTAAATCATAATATTTAGGAATATAGGAATTATTAAAATAGTGTAGATTGTATGCACTGTATTTGATGTTCATATCTTGTACCAAACAAAAGATTTTAGTCTTCCAAAAAGTTAGCGTCGAACACTGTTTTCATAGTCACTAAGTCTTATTTCATGTGTCCATAAATGAACATTTGATCAATGTTTTGCATGTTCTGTTAATATTTCACTAAACCCTTTTTAAAAAAAAAAACTCTATGGATAATACTAGTGAAACACACAATATTTGCATGCCGTCAATGGACATGCGTTAATAATAAGAAATGTGTTTAAAAAAAAAAAATCCCTACCTACTGACCAACCAAACAATTTTTTAATAGTGGCCTTGGCCTAAAATACAAGATGGCTGCCATGGCTAAAAATAGATTTTAAATACAATTTTGTGGCTACTTCTCTAAAACCATAAGTGGTATCGATTTGGTACCTTTAACAAAATGACTTTCATAAAACTTTACAGGAATGTTTGTCGTGATATCAAGTTAGTCCTAAGTAAAAATCAGGTTGGCCAGAAATTCAAGAGGCTGCCACAGCTTAAATACAAGTTTGTGATAACTACTAATTGGTATTGATTTGGAACCTTTACTAAAATGATGGCTGCCAGCGACCATTTTTTAGCTCTACTGATCAGAGATCAGCAGAGCTTATGCCGTGGTGCGGCGTCCGTCGTCCGTCTGTCTGTCCGTAAACTTTATTTTGTAGTGACTACTCCTCTGAAACTACTGAATGGATTTTCATGAAACTTTACAGAAATGTTGCCAATGAAGTCTAGTTGATCCTAGCAAAAATTCATGTAGATGTGAAATCCAAGATGGCCGCCAAATCTAAAAATAGGTTTTTAAAAAAGAAGTTTATAGCGACTACTTCTTGAAAACTCTAAGGGATATTGCTATGGGACTTTTTCTAAAATGATCAGCATGACATGATGTTGGTCCTTGTCGAAAATTGTTTTGATTCGACGTTAAACATGGCTGCCAGCGGCCATCTTTGTTTACATAGAGTTATATAATGAAAACTTGTAGCGACTACTCCTCTGAAACTACTTGACGGATTTTCATGAAACTTCACAGGAATGTTGCTCTTGACGTCTAATTGATCCTAACAAAATTTCAGGTCGGCCGGAAATTCAAGATGGCCGCCACGGCTAAAAATAGATTTTTAAAAAATAAGTTTGTAGCGACTACTTCTTGAAAACTATAAGAGATATTGATATGGGACTTTTTCTAAAATGATCAGCATGACATGATGTTGGTCCTTGTCGAAAATCGTTTTGATTCGACGTTAAACATGGCTGCCAGTGGCCATCTTTGTTTACATAGAGTTATATAATGAAAACTTGTAGCGACTACTCCTCTGAAACTACTTGACGGATTTTCATGAAACTTCACACGAATGTTTCTCTTGATGTCTAATCGATCCTTGCAAAATTTCAGGTCGGCCGGAAATTCAAGATGGCTGCCATGGGTAAAAATAGATTTTCAAAATACAAGTTTGTAGCGACTACTTCTTGAAAACTATAAGTGATATTGATATGTGACTTTTTCTTAAATGATCAGCATGACATGATGGTTATTCATGTCGAACATTATTTTGATTCGACGTTAAACATGGCTGCCAGTGGCCATGTTTGTTTACATAGAGTTATATAATGATAACTTGTAGCGACTACTCCTCTGAAACTACTTGACGGATTTTCATGAAACTTCACACGAATGTTGCTCTTGATGTCTTATTGATCTTAGCAAAATTTCAGGTCGGCCGGAAATTCAAGATGGCCGCCATGGCTAAAAATAGATTTTTAAAAAATAAGTTTGTAGCGACTACTTCTTGAAAACTATAAGAGATATTGATATGGGACTTTTTCTAAAATGATCAGCATGACATGATGGTTATCCGAGTCGAACATTATTTTGATTCAATGTTAAACACGGCTGTCAGTGGCCATCTTTGTTTACATAGAGTTATATAATGAAAACTTGTAGCGACTACTCCTCTGAAACAACTTGACGGATTTTCATGAAACTTCACACGAATGTTGCTCTTGATGTCTTATTGATCCAAGCAAAATTTCAGGTCGGCCGGAAATTCGAGATGGCCACCACGGCTAAAAAATAGATTTTCAAAAAACCAGTTTGTAGCGACTACTTCCTGAAATCAAAATCAATCAGTAGAGCTTCAAGGTCATTGACCTCTTGTTTGTTACATAGAATGATGTAGGAAAAACTGGACTGGCATCAGTCCTGAATATTATAACATTTTAACTATTATTATAGAATTTCCTTAGCACTGAAAGTGGCAAATATCTCCACTTATAACTTGTATGGTCTTATCTGAACATTAATTCAGTCATGAAGAGAAACAGAACTTGAAATAAAAGACTACTTCTCTGAAAGTGTTGGTCTTATTCCATAAAACTTCACAGGTTCCCATGGCTGATCTAGCTATCAAAATCTATCAGTAGAGCTTCAAGGTCATTGACCTCTTGTTTTGTTTTCAGGGCAAAGAGGTTATTGAATTTTATATCAATGAGCTGATAAGTCAGGGAATAACAGAAATACCTCCGTGGAAGGGTCCAGTCAAGTCGATCAAGCCACCGGATGACCTCCCGTCCCAGGACAGCGGGGTCAGGTCAAGGTCAAATAGTGTCAGCAGTCACCATAGTCACAGTAGTCAAAGCAGTCTAGTCCTCGGTGCAACTGCGGCAAACATTCGCTCAACGGAAGGTAAGTGAAGTGCTTGGTTTATAGCAAACATCTTGTAACAAGGGTCATTAGAAATATGGTGTCACTAGAAATATGGTCACAGTTATCAAAGTGGTGGAACTGCTACAAACATAACATAGTCAAGTTCTTGTTTGATGGCTATCAAGTCTCGCTGGCACCACTTTGTTACTTTGTGTGCCCCTAGGCAAGACACTTCCCCTATCTGTGTCTGTCGGATGGGATGTAGACTGTGTATCTTAGTATTCTCGGAGAATGTTAAGGAATCTTATTCGATAGTAACAGTAGGGCAGGGTTCTTGGCTTGTTATGCATGTTCCCCTCTCTCTGGGACCGCTTGAAACAACAAGGTGTTGATGAGCCTTAAACAATAATGAAATTGTTTTATTGCTTGTGAGCGCCTCCGTGGTTGAGGGGTTAACAAATTTGCACTGTAAAGTTTCTTGTTTCTCACCGCTACTTGTTCGAATCCCTCTGGTAGCTCAGCTTGTTGGAAAGTGTCGATTCTTGCGGATAGCGGGTGGGTATACAGTGTTGGTTCTACCCAGGAATAAGTGGGTGTTGCCTGGACCACAAAAATTCGACCGTCGTACATCGCCTAAGATGTGCTGAAAAATGACGTTAAAGACAAAACAAAACAGAACTCTTTATTGCTTGAATTGGCAGCTGTTTACCATGGTAAACTAAGTTATCAAAGTTACTATATTCACAAATGTCGAAGCAATCTTATCGTAGGTGCAACGACGGCCATCATATCCTCAGTAGTAGTTAGTGCTTGTTTTATTTATATTTATTGAACGAGACTTTGACCTTAATCGGCCACATTAGAATCGTTTTTTATTTCCGTACAACAGAAACCCTTTGCTCAATATGTGATTGTTTTATTGCTGAATGATCAGACATACTTCGGCAGTATAAATCCATCTGGGCGATGCATATATACAATCATTTGTCTGAGATAAGTGACTCTGAAGTGCAAAGCAATTTTCCACTTGTCCCATACTTTTTGGAAGAAAGGTACAGTTATTGACAATTGTCCAAACTACAGTAATATTGTTTAAATAAATAAATCATGTAAATTATTAGTTAGCAGTGTTAGTGGATCTGGAGAAATAAGAAGATGACATATTTTTTATTCCCCCACCACCGAATGGTGAGGGGGCATATAGCGTTAGCCATGTCCGTTAATCCGGCCGAGTGCCCGTCCTTCCCGAAAAGTTTGTGGTCAATCTCCTCCCGCAGTTTTCAACTGATTGTTTTGAAACAAGGATGCTTACCTGATGTCAAGATGTGCATATTGATTTGGCGTCAAAATCCATTGTGTATTATCACAGTTATGTCCAATTTTAGCTCTACTGGCCGAAGGCCAGCAGAGCTTACGGGATGCCGAGTTGTCCGTTGTCAGTCGTCCGTCCGTCGTTAACGTTTGTCTCGTTAAGACGATAGGGCCTTCATTTTTCATCTGATCTTTACCAATCTTTACGAGATTGTTAATGTCAATGAAAGCTCGGACAAGTTCGAAAATCAGCCAAATCGGACCAGTAACAACGGAGTTATGGCCCTTTATTTAGTTAAAAAATGCTATATTTTGCCTCTTTAAGACGATAGGGCGTTCATTTTTTTTTCGATCTCTACCAAACTTTACCAGCTTGTTATTGTCAATGATAGCTCGGACAAGTTCGAAAACCAGCCGGATCGGACCAGTAACAGCGGAGTTGTGGCCCTTGATTTAGTTAAAAATGCTATATTTTGCCTCGTTAAGATGATAGGGCCTTCATTTTTCATCTGATCTTTACCAAACTTTACCATTTTTAATGTCAATGATAGCTCGGAAAGTTCGAAAACCAGCCGGATCGGACCAGTAACAGCGGAGTTCTGGCCCTTGATTTAGTTATAAATGCTATATTTTGTCTCGTTAAGACGATAGGGCCTCAATTTTTCATCTGATCTTTACCAAACTTTACCAGATTGTTAGTGTCAATAAAAGCTCATACAAGTTCGAAAACCAGCCCATATCGGACCAGTAACAGCAGAGTTATGGCCCTTGATTACATTAGATATGCTATATTTTGCTTTGTTAAGGCGATAGGGCCTTTATTTTTCATCTGATAGTTACCAAACTTTACCAGATTTTTCGACTTTTTTTTTTCTTTTATTATTTTTATATTTGTTAATTTATTTTTTTCATTTTTTTTTATCATTTTTTTTTTTATTAAGTTCGAAAACCAGCCAGATCGGACCAGTAATGGCGGAGTTATGGCTCTTGATTTAGTTAAAAATGCTATATTTTGCATCTTTACGACGATAGTCACTCGCTTCATTGATGTTATAAGAGCCATATTGGCCAGTAGAGCGTCCACAGGCCCTCTTGGGCCTCTTGTTTTGTCAAATTTTACGTTAAAATATCTAACGTGTCTATCTCCTCCCACAGTTTTCAACCGATTGTTTCGAAACTTAGCAGGATGCTTACCTAAGATATGCATATCGATTTGGCATCAAAATCCACCTTGTATTACCGGAGTTAGAACATTTTTTTGGTCAGATTTTATGTTTTTTGCTGATTGTTTTCAGCGGGTCCGGGGGCATCTATGTCCCATGGACTCATTTCTAGTTTTGAGTCTAAAAATGTGGATGGCATGGCAACACAACGGATCCTGCAATTTCGTGAAACATATGCTATTAAAACAGTCTGGTGTGTGAGTCCAAGTTAATAAGGACAGGATACACTTATTTTTTAATTTGGTCAAACTAGGTTTGCCATGGCAATAAAATGCAGGAAATAGTATCCGTATATGAATCCTGTGTTTATTAGAAAATTAAAAAAAAATTGTGTGTGAGTTTGGGGCAAAGAGGAGATAATGCATGTGTCATGCAAATGGTTGATATGGCTATGCAACTTAGGTAAATGACAGTAAATAAGAAGGACACTTATTGCTATGCAATACTAGAGTATCTTTTTAAATTTAGGATGTTGGCATTAAAATATGGAACTAACTTTTGTTTTGCATGCTATGGCTCTTAAAATATGTACACTTATTTAACTTCTTTTATATTTTTACATTAAAAAACTCATGTAAAAGTGTTGTTACATGTACATACCAACCAGAGCAGAGTCTAGTTTATTATATCTATTAGTCTTACTGGTCTTATTGTGTCTGTTGTGCTGAGTTAATACTATATGTGTATTACTTTTTACAGCTTCGAGCATTTATATTTCCCGGTATCTTGCAGGGCTAAAGCTCTTTTATTATGCTTTAGATGCCTTGTTGATTACTGCAGAGATTCTTAAAAAGCATCGCAACCCTAATCAGTTTGCTTTGTGGTTCATGTTGATCACTTTTTTACATCTCAGAGCATTTTTTGTTTGCAGATGAATTGGTTATAGAATTTCCTGATAGAGTTATTGATCCTCCTGGATATCCTAGAGCCTCTCTTATACAAACTGTCTGCTGCTGCAATATCGATATTCAATCTGACACGATCATTGCCTAACTGTGGCTTGGGGGAGGAAATAATGTCATTCCATGACTGACAGATTATGATATCAGGCAATCTCTTCCTAACATAAGCAAAAAAAACATTACTTAGATGATTCCTCTTGGGGGATATTCCGTAGTAATATACATAATGTAACAGATAATATCGTCATTCATTAGGAATGAAGTGGAATTTAATGAGATTCGTTTGAAGAGTAGAGATGTTTTTGCTAGCAACATGATCTTTTTGTGGTTAATACTGGTGATGCATGTATATATATATTATTCAGCAGGGGTGAATACAACATAATTATTTTATTTTTTAGAATTTATTATTTAACACATTGCATTCAAACAATGTGAACTCAGGTGTCAAAACTATGAAAGTCAGTTTTGATCATTTAGATCTCTTCGAAATATGATATTGATGATGGTGCATAATTATGTAGGACAATCAGTGTGTGCAAACAGTGCTACGTCTGCAGCTGCCGGAACTTCTTTATGGGGGAGAAATGGAATAATTGGAAATCTTGAAACCATCTGGGGAGCAGACGTCAGTACTCTTAAATTCCTGATTATTCCTGCGAATGTCACATGCATTATAACCTCCTACGCTATGAACTACTTCGCCTGTGAAGTGCTTCTGAAGCTGGGATGGTAAAGACGCTGCGTTTGAAACCTCTTGCGGGTTTTGAATTCCAATGAGAGCTCAACTTGTTAGGGAGAAAGTGTTGATTCTTACAGATGGTGGGAGGCATACTGTACCCAGGGTCTGCCTCTACCACAAAGAAATTGACCGTTATATATGGCCTTACATGTGCTAAAAATATGTAAAACAGCAAACAAACAAACAAACAAACAAACAAACAAACAAACTGAAATATACATTGGAGCGTGACTTGTACGTGAGAAAGTGTTGATTTTTACGAATGGTGGGAGGTATACTTCTGCCCAGGAAAGAGAGAATGAATGAATGAATAGTGTTTTAAGGCACGTCGACACATAAATAGGTCATACTGTGCACAAAAATCGACGAAAGATGAAGAAACTAAGTAGTAAATAAAAATTAATGTAAATATATAAAGATAAAACTATTAAAAATAAGGGATGATATGGTAGTAATATAAACTATATATGTAAATCAACAAATGCCCGTCAACGGGTATATAATCAAGTAAATATATATAAGAACACATTATAATGATTTATATAGTCTGGTTTCTTTTAGGAAATAGAGGATGGTCTGCCTCCACCATGAAAAATGTGCTGAAAATGATATAAAACACCATTTAACCATTCAACTACTTTGCATGCATCATTGAGAAACTAGGTTGCTAGTAGACTTGCTAGTGAACTATTATTGTTTGAAATATTGACGAATCTTGGGATAAGGCCAAATTGAAAAATGATATGACTGCTTCAGGTTACATTGAAACAAAAAAGGGGGTAGTTAGGAAGGGGAATTAATTTATTTTTCAAATTACTTTTGCCTAGGCTCAATAGAAAAGGAATCTCAGCCTTTAAGGCGCTTCTTCAAATTTGGCAAAAAAAATTAGTTTACAGCCAAAAATTTAGGGAAACACAGGTGTTTTTTTGCCTCCTAATGCAGTCCCCAGTCAACACACATTGTGTGGCCGCTTTGAGAAATGCATTCATGAATATTAACCCTTAACCCTCTACTTATATATAATGGACTGTTCAAGACCATTCCATTTATGTGGCAAAGGGGTGTTTTGACTGATCAGCAGCCAGAATTGTAAACACTGGGTTTACCCTGGACGCAATGGGTATTATTGTCGTACTAAGCAGGTTAAGGGTTAATAGCATTGTAGAATAAAACTGTTTATTTTGGTTTCTGTGAATCAATTTTATTGAAACTTTAAAAATACCAAAACTGCATGCGCAGTTCAAAGAATTGATCCATAAATAATTCGGCCCAGTTTTAAAACCTAGACCCATTTTATATTAACCCACTTCATGGCATTGTTGAGCCTACTTTACATACTCAAAGTTGTAAAGAATTTAGAACTACTTTTTCTCCTTACAAGTTGGCACAGTTAACCTCATAATTCCAACAATGCACGCATACAATTCGAAAGCAATGATGGAATGTTGAAGTCAGTTGAACGATATAAACTATAAAGGAGTGTGAATAAGTGGAAATGTGAATAACTCTTTTGTTATATCAAACAATTTTTTTTTTTTTAATTTAATGAATGTTTGTTGAAGAAAGTATTACTAACATATTAGGAACATAATACAAAATATATCCAGGTTGTAATTGTATAGAGGATCTTAAACAAGTTTTCATGAATTATGAATATTTTTTATATTTTCAAAAAAATTAGAAAGTATTTTGAAAACATCTAGGAAATTTTGCCTTGTAAATTCCATGTTATCATTTTATGCTGTTTTTTTTTTGTTTTTTTTATTTAAGATGATTTAAAAATGCTTTCTGTTTTGAAACTAACTGTCAAACAATTCTTTAATGTTTTACCCCGTTTGAACTATTGTAAATATTTAATACTGTTGCCTATGAATAGACATTCTATGAGTCAAGATATAAAAGCACAGTGTACTGCGTAGATTTGCAGTGATTAAAGTTGAGCACAATGGCCCATTTTTTTTTCCCACACAACTGGGAGGAGGTCCAGGTCTGTCCAATCTGGAAAAGAATCACGCTTATTTCTCATTTTGGGAAATATGTAAGATTTCATTAAGTAAAAAATGACAATACTATGCTTTAGTTATATTTTCTTACATCAGTTACAGACTTTTCAGTCAGAACTTACTTAACAGACAGAACATTGCAGAATTAATGCTTTTTCTGAGATACAGCTTCTTTCTAATTGGAAACATTTTCTGCCACAGTTGGGAAAAAACAGTTAAGTTTTCGTGTGTGTGTGTGTGTAGTTCTAAGATTTATAGTCCGTCCGCCAACGAACACGTCAAGGTATACCTGACGCGATGGGCACAATAGAGTCTGGACTTTGAGTAAAGTTTTCAACTGGGAAGAGGCCTTTTACATGTTTTACAGGCCTGTGTTACATAAGGTAAAAAAAAAACGGCACAAAGTTAAAATTCAATAGTTTATGTAGTGAGTATGTCTTGTCTTTTAACCACAAGCCCTACATTAATTCACATTAACTTGAACAAGGACAATTTCCTGAACTATAATTAAGGAAATGATACAGATTTTCCAAGAGAATAATATCATATTACTGTCTGGGAAAATGTGTAACTTTTCCTTAATTATATCATCTATAAGCTATTGCATGGATGTCAGCCCATCAGTACAATATTTGGTTTCAAATCTCATTGCGGCTTGACCCTGAAACCATATTTTTAGAATTATTTAATACATATGTATATGACATTATTATTCTTTTCAGACATATAGCATTGCTTTTTCTCTCAGAAATATAAAATAATTGCCTTCTTTGTTTCAGAGTCAGCTGAAGTTGGCAGTCCTGGTAAACTGGATGCAGACTACATTGAACGTTTCCTTGGCAACCTATCTCTAGTACAGGAGAGTCAACTTGTGCAGCTACGACAGTGGCTGCAGAAAACACATAAAGGAAAGGTCAGTGGCATACATATACACTATTTTTACTTTGAAACGTTGAGAATTTACTGTTCTCTCCTCTCACCGCTGCGGGTCGAATCCCAATGGGAGCTCGACTTGCGAAGAAGTGTTGATTCTTATGGATGGCGGGAGGTGTACAGTACTGATTCTACCCAGAAAAACTGGGTGGTCTGCCTTCACCACAAAAAAATTGACTGTCATATATAACCTTGCATGTGTTGAAAATGACGTAAAGCACCATACAAAGACAAAAAAAGAATTTACTGTACATTTTGCTCCTCAGAAAAATTCCATATTCAAGAATTTCTCTTGTCAAAAGGCAATTAAGTGCTGGCTGTGAATTAGCTACCCATACATTTAGTTTTTTTGGACAGTGTATTTAAAAATAAAAAACTAGGCTCAATAGCTGAGAGGTTAGAATGCTGGCATGGTAAGCCAGAGACCATTGGTTCAAGTCAAGGTTGAGGCTCCTTTTCATCCCCTGTACAGCCCCACCAGATTGACATTCATCCCTTAATTTGTAAATAGTTTTTCAGGATGCTCCCAGATGATCCTTCAAATGTCACAGATTGTGAAAAAATTGTACTTCAGCCGGGACTTGAACATGGGTCTCTGGCTTACTGTGTACCTGAGCTATAGAGGGCATGCAGTTGGCAATCAATATTTCACCGTTTTCCTATATCCGATGACCCTGAGAACAGCATGTCTGACACATTTTGGGCCTTTTTGGTGTTTCTCTTATTTTGGGGAAGTATTTGCCCATCACGAAATAAAAACACCTCACGGTAATATTTAGATTTATTCCAATTTTACAGATACCTAAAGATGCCCACATTCTGCGATTCCTGCGGGCCCGGGATTACAATGTGGAGAAGGCAAGAGAGATGCTGGTTCACTCGCTCGCCTGGCGCAAACTTCACAACATCGACCACCTTCTCGCAGAGTATGAAACTCCCGAGGTACTGAAGCAATACTACACTGGCGGCTGGCATTATTCTGATAAAGGTAAATTATATTGTTATAACATTACTGATGAGTACAATTACTTCATTTTCAGCACATTTTAGGCTATATATATATGCAGTCGATTTTTTTCATGGTGGAGGCTGACAACCCACTTCTTCCTGGGTAGAACGAACCATCCATATGAATCAACAACTCCACACTTAAAAGCGGAGTATGAACTGTACCAAACTACTTTAACTGTATCAAGCCATTGTAAACACGAATCAACCTTTATTCAAGGTCTTTATTGTGACACCGCGTATGCAAATGTGGAAACGTGGCTCCAGCATAAATGGAGTGTCTACTATAGAATTTGCAGCAACTCTGCAGTTCTGCAGATGAGAAGGTTCTAGTCCCATTCTCCATATTTTATCTCGATGTAAGTGGAGGATGGGCCTGGCACATTCATTCCTGTTAGGCGCCATATAACATTTCATGTGTTGGTGCACCTTAAAACCCAATTCAGTTCAATTCAAAATTGTAAATTATAGTTAAATGTAATGTTTCATAGTTCTTAAATGTAGTCATTAGCTTTTTTCAGTCAATTTCAAAAAGGAATCCTGGCAAATCAAAATCCGCACAGATGTCCATGTTTTAAGATAAAAATGTTGAAAGTACCTACAATTAAAATCTATTTGGGTTTACACAAATTAGCCATCACTACCCTGTTTTGTTGTGAAAACTGCATTTAATGGTGTCTTAGGGACTTAGGGATCACTTTGTCCGTCGTCCGTCCGTCTGTCAGGCTTTAACCTGCAGCCTATACTTGGCCATAACTTGAAAAGTATTTGACCAATGTTCCTGACACTTCACACACATCTTCATCTAAACCCAAGGAATGTTGTTACACATGTCTACTAACTCTGACTTTCATTTTGGCAGAGTTATGCACCTTTTCAAAAAACTTTACCCTGCAACCTAACCAAGCTGAAATAAGCACTTTGCAGGCAACACAAGTGTTCCGTGGAACACCCTTCTAGTTCAAGTTAAAGTTATGGACAAACTTCAGATTCCCTATAATAGTGAGAAACAAAACTGAGTTCACATAGATGTTTAATTTTGCAGATGGCCGGCCCATGTATATACTCAGACTAGGAATGATGGATGTTAAGGGCCTTATGAAGTCCATTGGTGAGGAAAACTTGCTGAAACATGTAAGTTACTACATCTTAGGGAATTCTGGTTCTGAAGCTAGTAATAACTCCGCTGTTACTGGTTCGATCTGGCCGGTTTTCGAACTTGTTCGCGCTTTCATTGATATTACCAATCTGGTAAAGTTTGGTAAAGTTCGGATGAAAAATGAAGGCTCTATTGTCTTAACGACGCAAAATATAGCATTTTTAACTAAATCAAGGACCATAACTCCGCTGTTACTGGTCCGATCTGGCCGGTTTTCGAACTTGTCCAAGCTTTCATTGATATTAACAATTTAGTAAAGCTTGGGAAAGATCGGATGAAAAATGAAGGCCCAAGCTTTACAAAATTGTTAATATCAATGAAAGCTCGGACAAGTTCGAAAACCGGCCAGATCGGACCAGTAACAGCGGAGTTATGGTCCTTGATTTAGTTAAAAATGCTATATTTTGCGTCGTTAAGACGATAGAGCCTTCATTTTTCATCGGAACTTTACCAAACTTTACCAGATTGGTAATATCAATGAAAGCGCGAACAAGCTCGAAAACCGGCCAGATCGAACCAGTAACAGCGGAGTTATGGCCCTTGATTTAGTAAAAAATGCTATATTTTACCTCGTTAATACGATAGTGCCTTCATTTTTCATCTGATCTTTACCAAACTTTACCAGATTATTTTTTTTTTTATGATTTTTTTTTATTTATTTTTTTTAATTCTTTTTTTTTTTAAATTATTTTTTTGATTAATTTTTAAAAGATTTTTTTAAATTTTTTAAAAAAATTTCATTCGTTTTTTGAATTTTTTAACAAGGCCAAACTTTATCAGATTGTTAATATCAATGAAAGCTCTGACAAATTTGAAAAACAGCCAGATTGGACCATTTACACAGGAGTTATGGCCCTTGATTTTCTGAAAAATGCTATATTTTGGCCTCAGTAAGGGACGTCTGGCTGGATTTCAACAAAACTTGGCAGGGATGATCAGTACCAAGCCTAGTTGCGTATGTCATCGCCATGTTCCGGTTGAATGATATTATACATAAACTTTATGTTTAGCCAGTAGAGCGTCCACAGGCCCTCTTGGGCCTCTTGTTTCACTTTGTTATTTTACATGTTTATTTTGTATTAAAGTTTACTTAGATGCATAAAACTCTACATCTTTCCATCTTAAAACACACATCTATATGACAGCAATATTTTCTTACCAAAAGTAGGTCAATATGAATAACTTTTTTTACTTTTTACCTGCTGAAAAACAAAACCACTGCACTGCAATGAACTATGCATATATTGTGTCTGTAACAGGTTCTATGGGTGAATGAGGAAGGATTACGTAGGGCCAGTGAGGCCACCAAAATGAGAGGATACCCCGTCAGGTAGGTGAAGACTGTTGCAGACGATAAATTGAAAAATGGCAGCTTAACATTTTTCATATTAAAAAAGTTTTGTCTTACTATTTAAGTGTCTTTGTTGAGATGCTGTCAGTTTAATAATATTTCTTTCAATATTTTTCTTTTAGAATGTTGTACATGCATTTTAATATCCCTGTATCATTGTGTTTTATTTCAATAACCTGTCCTTTATGAATATGATAAAACCTCATTTTGATTTATAGAAAATGCTATCGAAAACGGTTTCAAAAGTGTTAAATAAGGACATGTAACCAGAACAGCAAGGCTGAACTGTAGAGATCACTGGTTGTCGAGCATTGTTGGTAGTCGTTTTGTACAAGATGGACTATAACAAGTGACTAAATTGTCACCTATCAAACTCGGTGACTGAGAAGCCCATTCTCGTATGGTGGCTAGGGAAGTGTGCGAGAAGCCTATGCTCACAAAGAGGCTAAAAAAAGCGGCGGATTTGTAACCGGAGGCCCCGGGTTCAATCCTCCGTGGTGCCACTGAGTTCTGTCGGTGTGTTCTTGGGCAAGACACTTTCCCTTAGCCCCGTCCGTCGGATGGGGACGTAAACCGGGCGGTCCCGTGTATCGGTCTATCTTTCGAGCACGTTAAAGAACGATAGGAATCTATTCGATAATAAGAGTAGGGCAGGTTCCCGGATTCCTATGTATCCTTCCCCTCTCTCTGGGGCGGCTCTAAATAACCTATACTGTGTTGATGAGCCGTTAAACAACATTCAATTAAAAAAAAGTAGGGGAGAAGCCCATGCTCATATGGTGGCTAGGGAAGGTGTCTCCGAGAAGCCCAAGCTCATAGAGTGGCTATGGAAATAAAACCAGCAGAAAAACATGGTTGCACTTGATATTTCATTCTGTTATGATATTTTACTTTTAAATGGAGGAGGGAATATAAACCTTTGGATTACATACACAAATTCATACGAAATTTAACGAATGTTGCAGATTTGGCACAAAACTAAACTGCTTTGAGGCCTTCAATATTAAAATAATAATCATGTTTTCTTTGTATACTTTTACTGTTTCTATATAGCTGAAAAAAATTATTACTTTCTTTACATACAGTCAGCTCAGGTACTTGTATACAATGACTGCTTCAAGAATTCTGTCTTGTTTATTTCTCTAGTTTTTTCTTTTGAAAGAAAAGAAATAAACATGTATAGAGCTTGACCTACTTACACAAGATTTGAAAATTGAGATAACCTTAGTAATAACAGTGTTCACCCATTTTGTTTTTCGATTCTAAAAATAGATTTTCACCCATTTTGTTGTTTCGATTCCAAAAATAGATTCAATTAAGTTGAAGCTTTTGCATGAGCTTTTGCCCTTGTCTTAAGAAGCAGGTTTTAAGAAGGGTAATTGGAAGGGATGTAACATAAAATGGAGAATTCAGGTGACGCCTCGGAATGAGCCCTTGTCCTCACTGATTATTTTTTTGAAACGGTAAATGGGTGGTTTAATTTCTTACAAAAAAGTGGTAGGAAATCTGGCTTAACACAAATGAATTCTTAAACAATGGAAAACACACTTAAGGTACCATCCATGGGGACGTCCGAAATTTCTTGTCTGGCTATAACTTCTTTATTTATCATTGGATTCCAGTAAGATTATTCAAAACATTTCACCACCATGAGACTATGTGTCACGACTAAGAGCCAGGTTTTTTACCTTAAAGGTCAAGGTCACACATACTTTGAAGGTTATTGCTTAAAAAATCGTTTCCGGGCTATAAATTCTTTATCATCCACTGGATTCCAATAAGGTGCTAAGTCTTGTTTTTCATTACGAAAAACAGGAAATTGCATTTTGAGCGTGGAGAGTGGAAGTATTGGTGAATGGAGCATATTTTAACCATATTGGTTTATAACTCTGGGATATTGATGTGTAACCTTTCCTTGTTTATATTTGATTGATACTCCGATTGAAACGTTTCATTGTTGTGTTATTTAACTTGTATCCTCTTGTTATTGTCAATATTAGGTACTGTGCAAAATACGAGGATCTTTCCCAGAATCCTCATTTCCCAGAATCCTCATTTCCCAGAATCCTCAGAATGATTGTACTTCCTTCCACCTCCTTTCTCATACTTATAAATTCTGATTTACACGGTAAATCGCAAGTCGACCACCACACAGGAAATTGCTTCTTTTGATTATTACCTTCTGTTATTATAAATATTTATGAAGGACTGTAACGGGAAATTTAAGTGTTGTTTGTCTGAGGTCAAGCAGACGTTTACAAACACCTCAGATACACGTACCTTATACACTATCATGTGCAGAAATGATATTTCCTATCCAACTGTACTCTTTCTTCCTACGATCCTTTGAGAATACGCTGAGATAATGGAGTCGAAATTGCAGTCATTTGATATCAGGTTTACATTCCAAATGATGTTTATGTTTTTCTGCAGTAATTGAATGTAATCGAGATATTACATTTGAACTACTTACATCATAGTTGTCTGCATTATGAAATCAGGTGCTTATGGAATAAGAGGAATATTTTTCATCATTAAAATAAGCTGGTTCTTCTTCCTGAAAAGCCCTCCTCATAGTATATATCTCTGAATCACCGTGATTCAGTGTTGATGGACTTTTAACACCAATCCCATACATTTTCGGTGTACATCATATAATACCATTGTTCGGCAGGACACCTGGAATTAATAACCTGTTTATTGGCAATAAAACTGTTGTACAGAGACAGATGTTGGTCTATAACTAAAGATTTTCTCTTTTCTGGTATCACTTATTGTACATTGGATATTATATCGTAGAATGATAAATTGTGTTTCAGATTTGCCAATTTGACTTCAGAAATCAAACTGCATGGGTAATTGATGACATTTGATTCATCTTCGAACTTTCAGTGATTACTTTGGCTTGTAGTGTTATTAATTAGTAAATGTGTTATTCTAATAAACATTAATGCAAAATTAATTTGAAGGTACTTCATGTTATTTTACCAGTAATGGTAAATTAAAAAGATGGTTTTAAGTATTTGTATATTTGGTAATCTTGACCAGTTCACATTTCATGAATCAAAGACCTGGTACAGATAAAGTGGTTATGAGTGATTTATCCTTACAGTTTGGTTAATGGTGTTCCGTTTTTGCTACACATATTTCAATTGTTTAATTATGATATATTTTGATGGCGGTATTACCAGAATCTGCACAACTAAGAATTTACCCGTAACTGTAAAGCTATGTCCCTCTGTTGAGTTTTGATCACATGTCGACTCGACTTGTAAGTGAGAAGGTGTTGATTCTTACGAATGACGGAGGTATACAGTTGACTGCCATACATAAGCCTAAACTGTGCTGAAAAAATGATATTAAACACCCAACAAAATCCTTACTCTGCTAAAAGGCAGTGCGGGGCACTCCAGATTCACATTTTGTAGTTTTAACCCACAACTGTTAGAGGATACTGATTTTGTGAGGAGACAGTAACAACATTTCGACGAGATTTAAACATTTAAAAAAAACAACTAGACAATTAGATGTTATCTAACATGGGTGGACACAGAAAATAAGTTACTCTCTGGTTTACTTTTTGTAAATGCAAAAAATAATAACTATATAAATCATATCTGATTTATTTCATGCTATATGACGTCTTTGAGTCAAATATTTCTCTGCAGACTGATATAACAAGCAAAGTTCTAACATTATACAAGCTCCAAGTTGACGTGATTAATATAATAAAACAGATAGTTATTGCTATAGTAATTTCACTTCAATTAAAATATCCTAGCGTTTTAATTGTTACACAGGCAACGTGTCATTAAAATTTCATTGGAAACTGTCAAGTTCTAAATGAGTTATGTTAAGAATATAAGAATTCATCATGAGTTTATCCATGTGAGATATGTAAATCTCACCCTCGGGATCAGAATTATAACCGGGAACACGGCTCTTGATTATTTTTCTCCCATTAGGCGCTTAGTACAGGCATATTTCAATGACTGTATTTGATTTTACTCTAGAATAAGGTGACGTCATCAACGTGACGTCAGGATTGACGTTTTATGTAAGAGTCGCATGTCATGTAAGATTATAAGAATTTTTCATAGGTATCCGGTGAAGATAGGGAATTCCAACCCGAGGTATAAGTGTTTTTATCGGAACAGAGGCTCCGATTAAAACACTTATACCGAGGGTTGGAATTTCCTATCTGAATCGAATACCCATGATAAATTCTTTTTCTTGCATAGCAGAGAAATGGTGTGCGTTGACGCCACCAGCTACTAACATTTTGCATGTTTTCCTGCATACCGGATGTTGGTGCGTGCGTGACTATTTTCTCCCATAAAGATAAGACTCCATCCCCCATGTAAAACGTGGATAGCCTTATCCGGTATGCAAAAAAGCGTTATCTTCCATGGGAGAAAAACCCTATCTTATATGACCAGAAATGGGAGAAATTACGTATCCCAAAACTTAGATTCGGTTTAATACGACATATATTGCCCGATGTTTCGGCCCATATGCAAGGTTATAGACTTACCAGAAAGTCAGACTTAAAAAATGTATATGGACCTCAGCTTGGCTTCGCTTCGGTCTGTCAAGTTCACTTGAATCGCATACTTGTACACATTGAAAATAATTTTGGATTGTATAACTTGTATAACAATGATATACTCAGTTGCAAAAGAAAGTGTACACTTTGAACATTTTACTTTACACCCTATCCTGTTTATCAAGCAACAGTCCCTTAATGATTCGACCTATTGAACAACAAATGACAAACTTGATATTGGCAATGGATTGAACTTTAACAAACATGGCATATTCATTTTGAAATTTGTCAATTTAATTCTAAAAAAACTTTATACAATTCAATCATAACAAAACTCAGTGTACCCTTCCTTTTGCAACTGAGTATAGAAGGCAGTTTGTATCGTTATTCTCAATTCAAATCTTTTTATTTATGATTTTGGCCAGGGACCAATAGCACATTTACTGTTATATATGTACCGTATATACAAAGACATTACTGCTGCACCAAACATTATAGAGTTACACCAGTACACAATGTTGTAATATATATAATTATGCAACATATTATTACTAAACACCGGCTACTCAAATCTTATCTTAGACAATGTAGAAACCACTTTGTAGGTACATATCTATGAAAGTTTTAACCAGTCATACTTTATTGAATAATAAATCTCGAGAAATCACGTTGATTAATATGTTAGTAGCTTTTTTCTCAACATAAAATAAAAAACCAACTGCAACAATATATAATCAATTGTAAAATGAAAAACATTTATTAAATCACACACAGCACTGTTAAATTGAGCATTAATGTAATAATGTAGCTTGCGATGTAATTAATACAATTTTCATATTTTTCATTGATTTCAAATAGGTCTATATAAATATAATTATTTGACTGATTATAATCCTTATCCTGTATTTCTGTTACTAAAGCACAGTATCTGCAGATATACACCGGTTAGTACCAGTCACTAATAGTGCCTTGAACTCTCATAATCAACCCTGGACCATCAGGCCTTCATTCTGTGTGTTTAAATGTACTTATATCATACTTATATCATGTTGTAATGGTATTACGTAATGATATAGTATGTCATTATGTGGGCCTGATGGCCTGTGGCAGATTCTGCACGATCAAGGTTCCTGTGCTTTCACATTTATATGATATCAGTAATCATATTTTAAGATGTTTAGTTTGAAGATAACTCTAACCGCCACATGACAAATTAAATATCACTCACAGTCATGTCTATAGGCGATTAGTATGTTAACTTTGATTGCAGTTTGGTAAATTTCCTTACTGTGCCGGCATGTGGACTATAAAGTTTTAAATCTCATCTTGATTGCCAAAAGATGACCTAGTCTATGACTAGGACCCAGATTATAGTTGGTGTGGAAAGGGGCTCACTATCTCCAGGGCATATAAAACTTGGTCTATGACTCAAACACAGATAGTTTGTGTGGAAAGGGGCTCACTATCTCCAGGGCATATAAAACTTGGTCTATGACTCAAACCCAGATAGTTTGTGTGGAAAGGGGCTCACTATCTCCAGGGCATATAAAACTTGGTCTATGACTCAAACCCAGATAGTTTGTGTGGAAAGGGGCTCACTATCTCCAGGGCATATAAAACTTGGTCTATGACTCAAACCCAGATAGTTTGTGTGGAAAGGGGCTCACTATTCCATCTCCAGGGCATATAAAACTTGGTCTATGACTCAAACCCAGATAGTTTGTGTGGAAAGGGGCTCACTATTCCATCTCCAGGGCATATAAAACTTGGTCTATGACTAGGACCCAGATTATAGTTGGTGTGGAAAGGGGCTCACTATCTCCAGGGCATATAAAACTTGGTCTATGACTCAAACCCAGATAGTTTGTGTGGAAAGGGGCTCACTATTCCATCTCCAGGGCATATAAAACTTGGTCTATGACTCAAACCCAGATAGTTTGTGTGGAAAGGGGCTCACTATTCCATCTCCAGGGCATATAAAACTTGGTCTATGACTCAAACCCAGATAGTTTGTGTGGAAAGGGGCTCACTATCTCCAGGGCATATAAAACTTGGTGTATGACTCAAACCCAGATAGTTTGTGTGGAAAGGGGCTCACTATTTCATCTCCAGGGCATATAAAACTTGGTGTATGACTCAAACCCAGATAGTTTGTGTGGAAAGGGGCTCACTATTTCATCTCCAGGGCATATAAAACTTGGTGTATGACTCAAACCCAGATAGTTTGTGTGGAAAGGGGCTCACTATTTCATCTCCAAGGCATATACAACTTGGTGTATGACTCAAACCCAGATAGTTTGTGTGGAAAGGGGCTCACTATTTCATCTCCAAGGCATATAAAACTTGGTCTATGACTCAAACCCAGATAGTTTGTGTGGAAAGGGGCTCACTATTTCATCTCCAGGGCATATAAAACTTGGTCTGTGACTCAAACCCAGATAGTTTGTGTGGAAAGGGGCTCACTATTTCATCTCCAAGGCATATAAAACTTGGTCTATGACTCAAACCCAGATAGTTTGTGTGGAAAGGGGCTCACTATTTCATCTCCAGGGCATATAAAACTTGGTCTGTGACTCAAACCCAGATAGTTTGTGTGGAAAGGGGCTCACTATTTCATCTCCAGGGCATATAAAACTTGGTCTGTGACTCAAACCCAGATAGTTTGTGTGGAAAGGGGCTCACTATTCCATCTTCAAGGCATAAAAAACATAGTCTGTGACTCAAACCCAGATAGTTTGTGTGGAAAGGGGCTCACTATTCCATCTCCAAGGCGTATAAAGCTTGGTCTATGACTAGAACCCAGATAGTTTGTGTGGAAAGTGGCTCACTATTCCATCTTCAAGGTGTATATAGCTTATTAAAACACTTAACCAATTTAAACCTGTTTTTGTGTGGTATATACATAGATAGCATAACCACCAGCAGCACCTTCTAAAAACAGATGACTGGATAAAAGTTATTTTGAAATAACTAATCTCTTATATGATTGCATACTCACATCTCATCATGGCTTTATTGGTGAACAAGAGCTTGCTTTCAACATTTCACTCTGAGGGCTACATACAGTTTACAGGGGAACAGTGTACTGTAAACTTTGTTTTCATATTATTCTCATGGGAACTTGATAAGATGTGACCGGGTACAGGTAAATGGAGATTAATCGATTGCCAACTGTGTGTCCTCAACAGCTCAGAGGTTCGAGCGCTGACACAGTAAGCCAGAGACCCTGGGTTCGAGTATCGTTGAAGCACGATTTTTTGCAAGACCTGTTATACATGGACAAGTTCCTGTTCTGTACCATTGGTGTGTGTAACTCCCTTAGTTAAACATATTAGGAATACTTTGCTATATGTTTCTTTTGATGCTTTAATGAGCCTCTGGGCCTAATCTAGCTGCACAGTAAGGCAGTAGTGCCTGTATGCCTATGTTTGCTGTGACATAAAATAGCCTTTTTTGATTTTTTACACTAAAAATCATTTATCGCACGCTTTACATGCGCATCGTTTCTACAATAAATTAATAAGATAATAAATGTTACATTTAGTTGAAAGATTTGAAGTGGCGTATTAATGTTTTATATCTTGAGAATTCGGTGTGATAGAAGACAAAATAGGTTAAAAATTAACAAAACTATTTAATTTTGCAATGTCATTTAACAGATATGGTATTTCACCTAATAGTAGCGCCCGGGCACCATGCAAAATGACAAGTGGGCCCTCTTATAAAATGTAACTTTTTTTTTAATTTATTTTTTTGGCGGGTTTGCGGTGGGGGTGAGTGGGTAGAGGATCAAAATATATTAAATTTGAAGATCTTTTATTATTATTATTATTTATTTTTTTATAAGCGCTCTTATTAGGGGAAATACAGTATGTATGTATATTTTCTATATATTTAAAGCTCATGAAGTTTATCCCCGTCTTTTTTTTTTTCAGTGCGTGCACGTGTATAGTTGACCTGGAAGGATTAAGCATGCGACATTTATGGAGGCCGGGCATCCGTGCATTGTTACGAATCATCGAAATAGTCGAGGCGAACTATCCAGAAACAATGGGACGCTTATTAATAGTGCGAGCGCCGAGAGTCTTCCCAGTTTTATGGACGTTAATAAGTCCGTTCATTGATGAAAATACTCGCAACAAGTTCATGATTTACGGAGGCAATGATTACCAAGGTCCTGGAGGCCTAGTGGACTTTATAGATAAAAAATATATTCCTGACTTCCTTGGTGGGGAATGTTATGTAAGTATAAAAATATGTTTTAACATATAGTTTAGCCTAAATTTTAAATTAGTTTTTCCAAGTGATGTTTTCAGCTCAGCGATCATTTTGTACCAGACCTTTAAAGCATATTGTAATACTGAGCTAACGGGGTAAACATAGCTAAGTGTTGAAAGAGTTGTAATTTGTTAAAAGATGTATACTGAAAATTTAGTTTTAAAGAGAGGATCTCACGTCGGAGTGCCTGTTGAATATTGAATTAATTAAATGAGTTTAATTAAATGAGTTGGATAAAATTATATGATGCGAGGCTATGCTGTTCATAAATTTATATGATGCGAGGCTGTGCGGAACAGCATATCAGTTTTATCCAATGAGTTTAATCAATTCAATAATAAACAGCGCGAATGAGAGATTGTATTTATCGCACAACTCAAAAAACAACTGGAAAGAACATTTTTTGTTGTAGCTCTCTTGTAGCTTCCTGTATATAACGATGTCATATGAAGACGTCGTATGTTTGTATGAAGATGTTGTATGTTTGTATGATGATGTTGTATGTTTGTATGATGATGTCGTATGTTTGTATGATGATGTCGTATGTTTGTATGATGATGTTGTATGTTTGTATGATGATGTCGTATGTTTGTATGATGATGTTGTATGTTTGTATGATGATGTGTATGTTTGTATGATGATGTCGTATGTTTGTATGATGATGTCGTATGTTTGTATGATGATGTGTTGTTTGTATGATGATGTTGTATGTTGTATGTTTGTATGATGATGTTGTATGTTTGTATGATGATGTTGTATGTTTGTATGATGATGTTGTATGTTTGTCTCGGTCTTCTCTGTATGGTGCCGAACAACAGAATTACATTCTCGATTTCTTTAATTCGTATTTTAACGGTTACGGAAATCGTCGAGACAATTCTAATGTACTCTAAGCTGAATGGAAAAGACTGAATGGTGATTCGGGCTTCATTTGCATATTTATTTGACTAGTATAATATGACAGATATACCATGGCTTTATTACACTCCCACACTGCAAGTTATGTGATAAATATAGAATGTGGCTTATACATAGCAATAATATTGTAAAAAAAAAAATGCTTACCGGTAATTGTTAATCCACAAAAACCTTTCCTCTTTACTCATTTGCTCAACCTAGCAATATAAATTATGAGACAAAATACCAAAGTTGTAGTTTCACAAAGTTGCGGACACCAAGGACGATAGTGTATAAAAAGAAAGAGACATAACATAACATAACATTCTAGCTTATATTTTGGATGTTTGTGCAGTGTGACGTGCCCGAAGGAGCGCTGGTGCCAAAATCTCTTTATAAGGATGAGTATGTGGAGAAGTCGCCTGACGAGCCGCCGCTACACGTCCCCGACAGTCTGTATCTTACAGCGCACGTCGTCAAGGACTACCCACATGAGGTGAGTACTATTTTAAAGGTAGCTACGCGCTACTCATTATGTCACTGATTGGCAGTGGAGACAAACATAATGTCAATGATACTGCTTTTCCTCTAATAGTAGCGCCTCCCTTAATAGAAGCATCACCCACTTTTTATTTTAGAAAACTTACCTTCATAGAAAATTAAAATCCACCAATTCTTCAAAATTCAATAAATGTTTAATCTTTTGTAAAATAAAAAGAGATATTTAGATTTAGTGTGAATGCCATTTGAGGCTCACTTTCGGGTATACAATCTGGCAAGAACTGCTTTCAAGTATAACCATAAAAAATAAATAATGATAATAATAAGAGGACCCTCTTTGCATTTTGCATAGCACTTCGGTGCCACTTTAACGGGAAATACGGTATGTGGTTTATCAACTGATCTTCAGTTCTGCAGCCACACATATAACAAATAAAGTACATGATATCGAAAAATAGAAATACTACAAATAAATCACATATTTAATCTAACAGATCAATTAGAATATTGCATATATACTGGACTGGATAATAACAGCATGATCCTACATCAAAAGCAGATGATGTGCATGTTAAAACACGCATAATATTATCTCTATGCGTTTCCCGGAGCAAATTAATAGAATGACATATTAAATTTATAAATAATTAATGCCAGAGTAAACAAAATCATGTATAATTACCTACAAAAATTAAAAATAGTATTATTTAAGATATGTGTTTATATGTTAAGTATTACTTGAGTGTATCTACACTTAATGCCATTAAAAGTGCACGTTTTTTTATTTTGTGTTTATCCAAGATCGATTGTAGTGTTATGTACATGTTAAAAATTATCCACATTCCCTATAAATCTGGTGACCGATGAAATTCATGTACTGAAAGAAGTAAAATTGGAATTATGCAATCGATCTTGGAGACATTTTAATTAAAAATAAACACAAAATAAACAAACTTGCACTTTTAATGGCATTAAGTATATTACGTGCAATTTGTTGCAAATGACCCTTAAAATCTACACTTAATGGTCTTAGGGAAGTAACTAAATAACAAAACAATTACTTCAAATTGACATTTTTTTTTATATTACAAATTTCCCTAGTGGGGAAAATAAGTAATAAAAAGCATGGACATAAATATGTCTGCTTCTTGATGAAAGTACTTGTACTTCATTCATGACTAAGTTACGGACGCAATGATTACCAAGGTCCTTAACTACTTATTTCCTCTATTTCTTAATAAAAAATCAAAACGTTTAAATCACACTCTTTTTGACAATGAAATGTTGACATGTATGTGTTACTGCAACATGAAAATGTACCGAGACCAAGAAAGCCTTGCAGCATTGTTCATGTATATGACGCCTAGTATAGTCTGCTTGTTACTGTAAAACTATTGACAGCATATTAAAGGATCCATGGTTCCATATTCATAAAGCTTCTTAGCAAAATCTAGTCAAATTTTATCAATTTTTAGCTCTACTGGCCAAAGGCCAGAAGAGCTTATGGGATGGCGAGTTGTCCGTCGTCCGTCCGTCGTCCGTCGTCTGTCGTCTGTCGTCCGTCGTCTGTCGTCCGTCGTTAACTTTTGCCTTGTGAACACTCTAGGGCCTTCATTCTTATTTGAATCTTTACGAAACTTTGCCAGTGTCTTTATATCAATGAAAGCTCGGACAAGTTCGAAAACCAGCCGGATCGGATAAATTTCACCAGAGTTATGGCCCTTGTTTTACTGAAAAATGCCATATTAAGCCTTGTGAACACTCTAGCACCTTCATTTATTATTTGATCTTTACCAAACTTGCACAGATTGTCAATATCAATGACAGCACGGACAAGTTCGAAAACCAGCCAAATCTGATCAGTAACACCAGAGTTATGGCCCTTGTTTTTTCTGAAAATTGCTATTTTCTGCCTTGTGAACGCTCTAACACCTTCATTTATTATTTGATCGTTACCAAACTTGCTTAGATTGTTAATACCAATAATAGCTTGGGCAAGTTCGAAAATCAGCTAAATTGGGTTTGTAACACCAGAGTTATGGCCCTTGATTTTTCCAAAAAATGCCATTTTCTGCCTTGTGAACACTCTAGCACATTCATTTATTATTTGATCTTTACCAAACTTGCACAGATTGTTAATATCAATGAAAGCTCAAATAAGTTCGAAAACCAGCTAAATCGGATCAGTAACACCGGAATTATGGCCCTTGTTTTTTTCTGAAATATGCTATTTTCTGCCTTGTGAACACTCTAGGGCCTTCAATATTAATTGGACCTTTACTTAACTTTGCCAGTGTCTTTATATCAATAAAAGCTTGGACAAGTTTGAAAACCGGCAAGATCGAAATAATTTCACCGGAGTTATGGCCCTTGTTTTGCTGAAAAATGCCATATTAAGTCTTGTGAACACTCTAGCACCTTCATTTATTTTTTGATCTTTACCAAACTTGCGCAGATTGTTAATATCAATAAAAGCTTGGACAAGTTTGAAAACCAGCTAGATCGGACCATTAACAGCGGAGTTATTGCCCTTGATTTAGTTAAAAATGCTATATTTTGCCTCATTAAGACAATAGGGCCTTCATCTTCCATCCAATCTTTACAAAACTTTACCAGATTGTTTATATAAATAAAAGCTCGGACAACTTCAACGACCAGCTAGATCGGACCATTAACAGCGGAGTTATGGCCCTTGATTTAGTTAAAAATGCTATATTTAAGACGATAGGGCCTTTATCTTTCATTTGATCTTTACCAAACTTTACCAGATTGTTTATATAAATGAAAGCTCTGACAATTTCGAAGACCAGCCAGATCGGAAGAGTAACAGCGGAGTTATGGCCCTTGATTTAGTTAAAAGTGCTATATTTTGCCTCGTTAAGATGATAGGGCCTTTATTTTTCATGCGATCTTTATGAAACTTTACGAGATTGTTCATATCAATGAAAGCTCGGTCAAGTTCGGAAACCAGCCAGATCCGACCAGTAACAGTGGAGGTATGGCCCTTGATTTAGTTAAAAATCCTATATTTTGCCTCGTTAATACGATAGGGCCTTCATCTTTCATCCGATCTTTAAGAAACTTTACCAGATTGTTAATATCAATGAAAGCTTGGACGAGTTCGAAAACCATCCAGATTGGACCATTTACATCGGAGTCATGGCCCTTGTTTATCTGAGATATGCTATATCTTGGCCTCATTTACACGAAAGGGCCTTCATTTGGCAGGATTTCATTGAAACTTTGCAGGCATGATCAGTACCAAGCCTTGTTGTACAAAGTCACTGTGTTCCAGTTGAATGATTTTGGCAGAGTTATAGCCCTTTAAAGGTTTTAATACACAAACTTTATTCTGACTAGTTCTCCTGAACCTCTGGCCGGATTAAACAAAACTTTTTAGGGATGATCGATTCTATATCTAGTTGTGCACATCATCGCCGTGTTCCGGTTGAATGATTTTTGGCGGAGTTAGGGCTCTTTAAAGGTTTTAATACACAAACTTTGTTCTGACTAGTTCTCCTGAACCTCTGGCCGGATTTAAACGAAGCTTTTTAGGAATGATCAATTCCATGTCTAGTTGTGCAAATCATTGGCGTATTCCGGTTAAATGATTTTTTTGGCAGAATTATGGCCCTTTAAAGGTTTTAATACACAAACTTTGTCTGATCTACTTCTCTTGAACCCCTTGCCAGATTTCAATGAAACTTTGCAGTGATGATCAGCACCAAGCCTAGTTGTGCATGTCATTGTCAAGTTCCGGTTTACAGATATTTGGCAGAGTTATGGCCCTTTAAAGGATTTTGATACCACAATTTTTTTCCGGGCTAGTTCTCCTGAACCCCTGGCTGGAAATAGACGAAACTTGACAAGGATGATCAGTATCAAGCCTAGTTGTGCATATCATCGCCATATTTCGGTTGAATGATTTTTGGCAGAGTTGTGACCCTTTAAATGTTTTAATACACAAACTTTGTCCAGATTAGTCTCTTCTGAACTCTTTGCCAGATTTCAGCAAATCTTGGCGAGAATGATCAGTACTAAGCCTAGTTGCACCTGTCATTGCCATGTTCTGGTTGAATGATTTTTGAAATACTTATGGCCCCTTATTCATAAACTTTATCTTTAGCCAGTAGAGCGTCCACAGGCCCTCTTGGGCCTCTTGTTTAAACACCTTTTTATATCGATTGAAGACGTTTTCTTAATATTGTTAATAAGGTTATGAATAAATAAAACCTACGGCTAAATATTTATCATACAATATATTGTTTGTAGTGTCCCTGAGAAGTTAATAAGGACATTTAAAAATATGTGAAAATAAGTAATATTTTGCGCTTACGTTGCTTTATGATTACGGGCCCTGGTATATCTGCGTGACTGGACCTTTGATGTTGTAGTGTTAGCTGTGTTTCTGTAGGACAAGTCGTTGATACTTTAGGTAGCTATGATGCAGGGTGCTTTATGTGCTCTTTACATGGCACCAATGCCAGCAGAAATATGATTAGACAAGTGTATTAAAAGTTTAGACTCCAGACACATTATTCTTTTGTTGCAGGTGTTGATTCAAGTACCGCAGCGGGGCTGTGTCATCACATGGGACTATGACATCTTGAAAGGGGACGTCACATTCACCGTGTTTCGATGTAAAAACATAATCAGCAGAGAGGGACAGCACCATACTCATCATATCCACGGGGTCGTGGGCAGTGAACAGTACATAGGAAAGAACATGCAGGTGGGCCCCGATCTCAGCATTGTGGAACCACCAAATATATGCAGGGATGGTGATAGTGTTCAAGTAAGTTATCATGTGTTGATGATGAGGTAGATGACAAACATGGTGATCAGAATGATGTTGATGGTGCATATTTATTGGCGATGATGATGGTGATGATGGTGATGGTGATGATGGTGATGAGGATGTTGATGATGATGGTGGTGATTATGATAATGATGATGATAGTAATGATGATGATCATGGTAGTGATGATGATGGTAATGATGATGAGGATGGTGATGATCATGGTGGTGATGATGGTGGTAATGATGGTGATGAGGATGGTGATGATCATGGTGGTGATGAGGGTTGTAATGATGGTGATGAGGATGGGGATGATGGTAATGATGATGATCATGGTGATGATGATGGTGGTGATGATGATGGCGAGGATGGTGATGATGGTGATGATGATGAGGATGGCGATGATGATGATGGTGGTGATTATGATGGTAATGATGATGATGATGATGATGATAGTAATGATGATGATCATGGTAGTGATGATGAGGATGGTGATGATCATGGTGGTGTTGATGGTGGTAATGATGGTGAGGATGGTGATGATGATGATAGTGATGATTGTGGTGGTGGTGATGATGGTGGTGATGATGATAGTGATGCTAATGGTGATGATGATGGTTGTGATGATGGTGATGATGATGGTTGTGATCATAATGTGGTGGCAATGACGATGATAGCGATCATTGCATGGTCTGCGATATTATCGTTAAATAAATCATGCCGTATGTATTTACCATTTGTCAATGAAATCTGCTTAAGTTATTTAACAGGTAGCAGATTTCCAGATAATTCTCATTAACACAATCTTCGTGGAATATCAACCCAGTGGAATTGTTAACATTGTTAAAAATGTGACTTTTTTATGTCCCTGCTATAAAATATGGGGTGAGGTGGGTGAGGGTTGTCCTTGTTTGACATGCATTTATTGTTGTTTATATTTTGTTTACAGAAGTTCGCCTATTTAATTTTATAGGATACGTTAGAATAATACCTACTAAACTATTTTCAGGGATCTCATGTGACGAGTGTTGCCGGTAGCTACATACTTCAGTGGAAATATTTTGATTCAACGAAAGCTTCCTTTGACTTTACGTTAGCCACACACAAGTCCAAAGTTATGTATTATACGGAGCTCTTGCCCTCGGCGGCATTCAGGTAAGATGGTAATGCATTTGGTCCTACGTAATATTTCATGTTAAAGTTAGCTTGTTGGTACCCAAATTTATTGGTAAAATAATTGCATTAGTAAAACGGGAACGTTATTTAATCAGATTGTTTTTAGCATTAATGGAAATTTATGAAAGTAATTAAGTTGTATGAGGAATACACAATTTAATTCAATCTCATTTTGCACTCAAGGTTGAAACAACTCTTCTTAAGAAAGATCCTGCAAGTGATTTGAAAAATACTTATAGAAACAAATATTTAGACATTTTCATCTCAAATTTCACGAATTTGAACCAACCTTATTATGCAATCATCAGGGTTATGTTGATGTGCCTTTTTTGGGAGGTATTTCCGCATTAAAATTTAGGAAATCGGCTTTGAAAAGATGAATTATGAGTGAAAGTCAGCATTGAGCATTTACAACATATTAACTTGAATATATTGGTAAAAAGCGACAAAGCTATAACATTTACTCTATAAAAAAATTCAAAATCAGCATTCCAGATTTATTTAGGGGGAAAATACCCTGATGCACGAAATTTGGTTTAAAGATGTAGTCTTGGCTAATCCCATACTCGTAAAGTTTGAATGGAAAATTATGATTTTGTTTTAAATTATATTTTGAATCAAATATTGAATTACGATGTATCATAGTAAATTTGATATTTCTGATGAAAAACTATTATAAAAAAACTCCAGATCTCGTAGAATTGCAAAGGATGTACTCCGATGAAATCAAAAGATTTCCTGGTTTATGTTTCGAATTTTTTTACTCAATAAAAGATAAAAACAAGGAAATGTTGTGATTTGAAACAATTGTTAGTATTGTTAATTAACACTTGTACATATATATATTCGGTGCCAAGATATTGAATACAAATTATTATTTACCATGTTACTGCTACAATTTTCAAGAATCTGGATTTTTCTTCAGTTCCTCACCAAATTGTTTATAGTTTGTTGTATGGCCATGTACAATATGCACCCCCTCTGTATAATCCATAAAAAGGGTTAAAAAAAAAGCGTGTGCACTATATATGGTAAATTGAAATTTATTACGTTCTTGTTTTGGATGACTCCAGACTTTAGTCAAGTTGCATACAGTTTATGCTGAAACTTCATTTAGACTTGGAAGAAATACATAGATACCATCTTTAAGATACACTGTAAAGGACAAGATAAGGGGGTATTTTGGCCCCCAATATATTCAAAATACAAAAAGGAATATTAACATCTAATCTGTTGTGCATGTTGAAGTAAATTGATCATATTCTGTCTTCAAAAAATATTTTTATTTTATCTAGAAGAATTAACAGGGTCTCAAAAAAAGGCATTTTTGGTAATTTTATTATATTTTGTAGATTTTGGGCCTTTCTGGTAAAGATTTTGATCCTAAAAATATAGAGCGCACCTCCGAGCACACACAATATTTTGGCTAATGATGCATCCCTATCAAGTTACTGTTTCAACAAAAAATCAGCTATGCTCGAGGGTGCGCTCTGTATTTCCAAGACCAAAAACTGATTGAAAACTGCTGAAAATGAACAACAATATCATTTTTTGAAAGGAAACGACAATTTCATTTTTTGAAAGGAAATACCTTGTTTGTGAGTTTAAGAGCCTTCAAACATACTTGTAATGAGTTTTAATAATGATTCAGTTCATTTGTAGCTAAACTAGATATTCAAAACTTGTGCATTAAAACTTTCAATATTGGGGGGCCAATTTTGCAACTTATCATACCTAGTCCTTTATTTGGCAATAACTGGCTGAAAAACACCAAGACTAGATATTAAAACACTGAATATGTTAAAATACAATTATCATTGTAAAGTACTAAATACGGTTCAGCATGCTTCACTCTTCCTTCGGGGCAAGACCGTGGTTCTATAACTGATTGCCCAAAGAACCTCCATTTTTGCTGATGCCTTGTTTTGGTTGAAGGCAAGAGTGGAGGTTCACCCCCAAGAATTACGTCTGCATGCGCAAAGACTGGTTATGAAAATGTCAACAGTAAAGTGAAAGTACATTTTATATATATCGGTCTACAAAGATGTGAAAGTGAGATTGTAAATTACATTTCCACATAAACTATGTTTATTTTCATAAACAACAGAACAAATATCAATATATTTCATAAACTTTTTACAGAGGCTCCATGTCTAGTCTACAATCTTGTCAAAGTGGGTTCTCATCATTAAGTCATGGAACCAGTCAGAGTGGCCAGTCGGGATCCTGTGCTTCCAGGTGACCAAGATGTTACTGAGTGTGCATGCATGTTTGTGTCCATGATCGTGTATATAAAGCTTGCTAATATTGAGAAATGTGTGTATATCTGTCTAGTGTGTTATATATTAGCATCCGAGGGGCTCAAGGCAAAACTACTGTATCTTTTTCTTCATTTATATATAGTTACATTAGTTTGGTGTTCACTCCTCAATCTTTGAAACCGAATCTGTATCAGTGTAGGTTTATCTGGTTGGAATATGGTACCAGCTAAGCAGAATGATTAACATTTAAAAAAAAAAAAACTAGATCTAGACTGACACAATATAGCCTGAAAGGCCATTTGAAATTTTAAAAAAAAAGCCTCGGGACACTGTTAAAAACAATATTCTATTTATATTTGTACATCTCTCGCACAAAACATTTGCGGTACAATATTGTTTCTTTTTCCTTTTTCCTTTTAATAAGAAATAGCTTTTGGCGGTATTTTCTCACCATGCTTTGCTGGTACTACTTTCTGACCAGATTTAAATATATCATCACTAACTTTCATTATATTTATTTCCTAATGTCGGTGTTCTCCATTGAAAGAAATGATGTTTAATTGTAGAAAATGATGTAGATTTATATCTGGTGCCATTGCAGTATTAAAAATACGCCTAAATATGTCCAGTTGTTTTGTCCTGGTCCTCTTATAAGGGCATCAAGCCTTGAACTAATATAGCTGCCCCCCTATCAGTTTTGCCTTATTAGTCCCCTACCTTGTCACTGGGGTCTTGAGGGGGTGGGGTTCTGTCCTGGTCCTCTTGTGAGGGCATCAAGCCTTGATGAAAATGAACTTTGTTTCTTTCCCCTTCATTTAGCAAAACAGTCCTTGATTTAGCAACACATGATTGCTATGGCTCTCCAGACAGTAAATAAGGGGACATGTATTGTTGTGCAATACTAAAGTATCTAGTTTTCACAGTTTATAATTGTTTGTTATTGTTTAAGTTTACATGAGGGCTATTCCATTTAAAACATAACCAGGACCCCAGGAAGGCAATTTAATAAACATCTGTGGGTGAACACTACTTTCCAAAATTTGTTTCTTTAAACTCCATTTTGCATCTATGGGTGGGTGTTCAATTTCAAAAGTAATTGCCTTCTTGGGGCCCATGTATGTTGTAATGGAATAGCGTGATCCTTCCATCAATGGCTCGCTTCTTTACTAACTAACTACATTATGAGCCTTGCTGTAACATTCAGTGTTGTATATATATATTGGAAATGTAGACTAACTAACGATTATCGTAACTAACAATCATTCCTGTAAAAAATGCATGCACTACAAGATTTCATTTTGGCCTTGATGTTCAATGTAAGTTATAATTTTATTCTATTGCTCTCATTTATGCTATTGATAATTTTGGTTACTTCCCATATTATTTTTGTTTTATCTAAAAAAAAATTGGTTCCTTCTTTCCACCAAACCTGTCAGGATAGTATCTCTGTACATAAGACAGGTTCCGTCATGATATAGGTAGTTTTAAATACTTAAAATGGCTTAATCTGCAGAAAGTGGATACTAAAATTTTTTTAAATGGGATTTAGATTTCTTGCTTTCATTAAAGGAAGGTATGAAACATGCTTTGAATAATAGAAAAGCCACATTTTAATCTGGTTTAATATTATTGAAATAGTTATCGCAATAGTAGATCAGCAATAGCAATCGTACAGTTTAATTTTTAAATTCCAAGATGAAGCTATATAAATATATTGTAAGTGGCAGGACTTCCATTTCTTGCAAAGTGGTTTGTCACGAGCCAGTCAGTTTGTTAGTTTGTTTGTATGGTGTTTTACATCATTTTCAACACATGTAAGGTTATATATGACAGGCAACACAAATAAGAATCCATTTTGAAGTATGTCAGATTTTCCCCTAATTTTGAAGTCATGCTTAAGTTTAATATAAAGCTTATAAGTACACTGACATAAAACAAAAGACTACTTAATTACATTCAAGTTTTGTTTTAGAAGCCAGTCATTTGTTGCAGTGTGTTCACATAACCTTGATTTCTATTTTCCTTAGAGCTAGAAACAACTTCTGATTTCTTGTTCTATTTGTATTTATCTTGTTTACATTTTAATGTTGTATTTATGTATTTAGGGTTGGTTGACCCGTCATTCTCATTTTTAATTTGCATATTTACATGGGAATTGCAAGGGATAGTATACACATACCTTATATTGATGTTGTTCAAGGGATAGTATTCTAATTAATATTCCTTTCATTTATAATTCTGCATCTAAAGATGTTCCCACCTCTCACCGCTGTGCGTTTAATTCCCACTTTGAGATCAACTTTCAAATGAAAAAGTGTTGATTATTACTGATGGCGGGAATTATAAAGTACTGGAAATTGGGGCGTTCTGTCTACCACAAACAATTGACCATCATATATGGCCTAACATGTGCTAAAAATTACGTAAAACACCATTCAGACAAACAACTCATCTATAATTATATATAATATTCAGCATGATCCCCACGGATGTGCAAATAAAGGTCTCTTTGACAGGTTCAAAATTCTCAAGCAATATCTTACTTTACTGTTACTGTTTTCTCATTGTTGTATGAAGAATTTGGTACTTTTTTGGCCTTTTTAACAAACTAGAAAAGTTTAGTTAGGATTTGAAGATTTTTTAAAAAAGTCTTAACTGAATATGATGTTTGTCCACTAGCTTGCTTATAAATGTACTCTACTAACACTGTTGATTGTGGTGCTTGTTTGATAGAGGAGTTTTCGGCATTTTGAGATACATATTTATCAGGTGAAACAGGCATTCTAAGAAGTAAATAAAAGTACCTAGTTTTTGAACATCGGTAAATAAAAACACTTTTTACATCTGAAAGTTGTTTTTGATGCGGGTATTTGCTCCATTAAAAGTTTGAAAAATATATTATTTTTTTCTATCATTTTTTTTTTTAATTTGACAATATAATATATTAACAAAATCTTAATATATTTTATCCAGAAATAAATAATATAACTCAAGCTATTTTAGAATTCTAAATTTTCTACTGGGACAACGAGAACAAAAATCTTTCAAGCAAACACCTCAAACAATAGACCTCGTGATGTTGTATATATCAGTCATTGTTTCATAATACTGTATCTTCATAATGGAATATATATCAGCCTATGAATGTCTTAATAATGCATATTGGCAGTATTCACCCAAAATTCTGGGAAGTGGTTATGGGTTATCAAATTCGATAATTATGTGATTTAATTTTCTAATTGATGACATTTTTAGCTCGACTGATCAAAGAGTTTATGCCGTGGTGTGGCGTCCGTCGTCCGTCCTGCAGACGAGTGAAATTTTCGTGCCCTGGTACATGTTGGATCGCTATCACTAAATCAATGCATCAATAAAATAAATTCTATTTTTATGCCATAATCTGGTGTTCGTCGTCCATCCGTTCATCAACTTCTTTTGTGGCGACTACTGCTCTGAAACTACCTGACAGATTTTCATGAAACTTTACAGGAATGTTGCTCTTGATGTCTAGTTGATCTTAGCAAAAATTCAGGTTGGCCGATAATTCAAGATGGCTGCCACAGCTAAAAATAGATTTTAAAAATGTGATTTTGTGGCGACTGCTTCTCAAAAACCATAAGTGATATTGATTTGGAACCTGTACCGAAATGACTGGCACGACATGTAATTGGTCCTAACCAAAGTTCATTTTGATTGGATGTCACCGGAAATCTTTGTTTACATAGAGTTATATAGGAAAAACTTGTGGCGACTACTTCTCTGAAAGTGTTGGTCTTATTTCCATAAAACTTCACAGGTTCCCATGGCTGATCTGGCTATCAAAACTTATCAGTAGAGCTTCAAGGTCATTGACCTCTTGTTTTTAAAGAGACCTATTTTTATGGTAGATGAGAATATAACCTCTTCTCGTTTTGTCTACTTTTCACTATTGTGAATTTATCTAATTTTCATAATTGGGAATTTGATTAGTTGTCTTAATTGGGTTTCATAAATGGAAATTTTGTCCAGGTTTTATAATTATACCTGTTATGGCTGACAAGGCACTGGACTGGTGAAACGAAATGTTCGTATAAACTGTTGGGTACTTTATACAGAAGTGCTGGTTGTTTTATTTTGTGTTGTATTGTTCGACTTAAAGGGACACACGGCAATCTTGAGTTTTTAAAAACACACAACATCTTTTAGTTTTTCTACATGCTGCATTTGTTCAATCAATAATATTAATTATAAGAAAATTGCAAAGAAAATTGTGTTTGCATATTACTAACTGTTGATTATATTGCACCAATAATAAATTAAAACCTTCGGAAAAAGAAGAAGAAAAAGGGAAAACTCTGAATTTTATTTAATTCTATGCAAGCAGTTTTAAAGTAAAAATGGTACAGGATTAATACATCGAGATGCTCATTTTAATGCTTGATAAAGCTTCTAGATTGCCGTGTGTCCCTTTAAGGTTACTGGTTTAAGTTATTGTTTATTTTTAGTGTGAACCTGTAGATTGTAAGATTTAATAAATGTATATATAGATTGAAACTTTGATCTTTATTTGTCTTTTAATACCATTATTCTGGGTTAATTAAGTTCAGATATGAAAAGATTTTGGAAAATGGAATATTGTGGATATAGTGAGTGTTTACACCATTCTCCTTTGTGTTGTTCATGGTTGCCATGGTTGCCATGGTCTTGTGAGGATAACGCCAGGTAATTCATTATTCAGTTTAAATAAAGATGTATGAAAGAAACTTGTATTTTATAAGCAGTAATGGGCGTATTTGGTGTAACAATCACATATAGAAATGTATTGCAAGTATAAAATGTGTTAGACAATGTCCTGCATAATAAAGAGATAATACATGATGTAAGCAATGGCTCGAGATTAAAACTGTTTTACTAACTGTTGTCTAATGATACAATTTACATTTCAGGTTGAGAGTGACCAGGTGAATGTCATACTGAACTGTTCAACTGATGGATATGTTGCAGCATCTGATTGGTCCTTTGTTGGATACTGAGAACCGTAGTGATATAAACACCTCTGTGATTGGTCAATTACGTGCGATGACCTTATTGATGTAAAAACAGATTTGATTGGTCAGTTGTTGATGGGTTTGGATGAAGCTAATTGATGACGCCTGCGGGAGATAAGGCTGCAAGGTGTGGCAACAGCTGTGATTGATTGGCCAGCTGTCGGAGATGGAAGTATTCGCATAGGATCGAAAAAACTCTCGTACGATCATTGTACTGTTGGTTTAAGGAAACTTTTACCGTTTTGATATTATACTGGAATGCTGGCTCTTTCAAAAAAAAAGAAAAAGAAGAAAAGTATACTTAATCAAGATTTGCCATATTATTTATTTTAGGTGGATTGTTTTAAACCATATTTATACAAGAAAGTTTAAGGTTTGTATTATTGATACAAGGACTAATTTGATATAATCAGGATTTTGTACAACAAAGTTTGGTTAACAGTTGTGGAACGGAAGCTAACAATTGCTGAACATTAATTTTGTAAATTACTACCAAAAACGAGTATGTATACAATATGTATATCATTATGCAGTAACAACTTCATGTCATGAAAAATGCAACAATATGTATAACGTATGAGCTACATGTTCCAAAGAAACGTGACAATATGTATATCATATCAACTCTGTCGTGAACTAGCATCTTACACATCATTTCCATCCATGTCCATACAATGTCTACCAAATACAGTATTGTGTGGGCGGGAAACTTAGTAACTCATTTGTAGTAACTGAACATACTGTCTGCTGGTATATACAAATTATTCTCATTTTACTGCCATATTTCATTTATATGAATCGCACCAACAGATGTAACAGTCTATTAAATCGTTTTAGAATTATTTTATTTTTAGAATATTGTGAGTCTTGGTTTCGAGAAACTCACTACTCCATGAGTGATACAAACAGTCTTAATCTGTTTCTCACAGCAATTAAAAGGTTCATTCAGATTTCAGAACACACTGAGTTGCATCATAATAGCATGACGTGATGTCATGATAGAAACAACCAAATGAAAATATGAATGAAGCATTCTGATTGGTTCAGTGATAAAAACTTGACCAATGAAACTAATTAATTTAAAGCTCATTACATTCTCAGAACACATTGAGGTTTTACTGGACATTGAGTAATGAGGTTCTTGAAACCCAGAAACCCAAAATTGTAATAATAAAATAATTCTAAAATGATTTAATAGACTGTTAATTGTATGGTTACACTTACCAAAGAATATCTGGAGAAGTGGAATTGTGGTATGGTTTCACTTTTTGCTGATTTGCATGGCGGATCATGCTGGCATGTTTTAATAAATTTTTTTAATTTGGTTGATTTAAATTATAGCTCTGTACATGGGTAAATAGCAATGTCTCTTCCTTACATTTGTGACAGGTGTATGAATAAATATTCTGCATCTAGGAGTACCATTTTGGAAAGTATGTGTTTGCATGGTTGACCTTTTATATTTAATACTGTTTATATTCAAGACATATCATACCTTTAATATCACCTGCCCACGGTATATAATGTATACATAAAATTATAGTCCATCATATTTATATAACTTGTTAAATATTGCTGCTAGTGATACACCTTCATTTTTACGCTGACACCAAAGGTATGGAACGTCTACGCTCAATCAAACATATTGAGGGGTCGGTATGAAACTATATTCAACAAAACTTATAATGCATCATGTATACTTTCCATGTTGTATTCTATGTAATGTTTATTGTTAAAAATGTTCTACTTCAAGGTTTTGAAAAATATAACTTTCAGAAAATATGGTATAACAAGCAATACATTTATTTTAGCCCCTCTTACTAAGTGTAGGACACCCCACCCCCACCACCCCATTCATATTCATTTTGTCATTTTTTATCGTGCTCAGTCAAGGTCTTTATCATGACACCTCGTATGCAAACGTGGAACTCCATCGTAAATGGAGTGTCTACTATAGAACTTGCAGCAACTCTGCAGTTCTGCGGGTAAGGAGGTTTTAGGCCTATTCTCCGTATTTTGTCTTGATGTAAATGTATGATGAGCCTGACACGTTCATTCCTGTTGGTGCATCTTAAAACCCATTTCAATTTAATTCAATTCTTACTAAGTGTGTCTGGCTCACTATAGGAAAGAAACTTAACAAGTAAAGTTCAGGACTGATTTCTAATGGATAAAGAACAAAACATTTAAAAATTAAGTGTAACTAAAAATTAATTTAAATTTTTTTTTTTTTAACATTTTAAAATCAGTCGAGAAATAAATGTGAAGTTTGAAGATAAATATTTGAAAATGTATTCATAAAAATTATTTTCTTCAAAAATGTTCATATACAAATGTAAGACGAGTCATTACTCACAAATATACCACCTTGATCTCTGTATTAACGTCTGTGATTGTTGTATAGCAATAAAATTCCCAAGCAATATTCATCCTTTTATTATATACCTGTCAATAAGGCCATAATAAATTAATTGCTAGATTCTCATCCCCGCCGCCCACGTTTTTTTATGCCGCCCCGGTAATTTTTATTTCTTGTTCTTCAAAAAAAAAAAAAAATGCTGAAGGTATGAAACACTATTAAAAATGTGTTTTCAATCTTGGAAGTACTCAGTAGTATGTTTAATATTTTTGCCTTGTGCGAAGGCCATTTTCCATTTGTCGTATAAAATAAAAAATAAAAAAATAAAATTTCACCCCCCGCCCCTGTTTTGAACTAAATTTGGATGAGAAACTATCAATTAATTTATTATGGCCTAATATATACCTAGGATAATGGTATACAAAAAACTGAAATGCAAAAACAAAATGTATTGCTACCAACATTTATGATTCTGTGTCACTATCTTGCTGAAAACAGATTGTCTCTATCGTTCTTCTACTAAACATAGATAATGGCATCATGTCACACCATCGCCTACCTGTGTATTGACATCGTGTCATGATTTCGCCTACCTGTGTTTGTTAACCCTTCACCCGCTAAGCACGACTATAATAGCCTTTGCGTCCATTGCAATTGTAAACCCAGATCAGCCTGTCGAGGTTTACAATGTTGGCGGCTGATCAATCATTTTCCCCAAAACACCCCTTTGTCACATAAATGGATTGGTCTTAATTAAAAAAAAAAAGAACAGTCCATTATATATATGTAGCGGGTTAAGGATTAATATAAGATGTTACAATATTTTATGCATGTACTAATATATAAATATCACATTCATAAGAGGGTGATAGTAAGAATGTTCACCCTGAGGATATGATTATCACCTGAGGCGAAGCCGAGGATGATAATCAATATTTGAAGGGTTAACATTCTTACTATCACCCTCTCATGAATGTGATAATTATTTTATTATACCGAAATCCGCTCTTGCAAAAATAAGATTCATTTTCAGTACAGATTTCACTTTGCCGGATTTTTTTCTTCTTTTTTTCTCTTTCAAAAACAACTTTTTTCAGAATATGTCTATGAAAGTTATAGCGTTGACTTGTAAATAACGTAACTAAGAAAATGAGTGGTAGTTTATTAAAATCGGTAGTGTACTTTTGAAGTTATGATAAATTAAAAATAGCATTTCACCATACTGAGCCGATGACGTCACCTAAACAGTACGCACTCCAACGCGCATCAAAGATGCGATAATTTTTTACTATCACCCTGCGATTTACTATCACCCTGTACTATCACCCTGTACTATCACCCTCGCGAGGGATAGTAAGAAATTACACATTTTTGTCTGGGGATTTAGAATGGGCGTTTTATGTGAGGTATAATAATAAGTTATATAATACTACTAGAGTAAGTGATCTGATACATTGCAGATACGGCATGTCTGCTTGGACTGATACAGACTTCCACTTGGACTGATACAGACTTCCACTTGGACTGATACAGACTTCCACTTGGACTGCGACAGACTTCCACTTGGACTGCGACAGACTTCCACTTGGACTGATACAGACTTCCACTTGGACTGATGCAGACTTCCACTTGGGACTGATACAGACTTCCACTTGGACTGATGCAGACTTCCACTTGGGACTGATACAGACTTCCACTTGGGACTGATACAGACTTCCACTTGGACTGATACAGACTTCCACTTGGACTGCGACAGACTTCCACCTGGACTGATACAGACTTCCACTTGGAACTGATACAGACTTCCACTTGGACTGATACAGACTTCCACTTGAACTGATACAGACTTCCACTTGGACTGCGACAGACTTCCACTTGGACTGATACAGACTTCCACTTGGAATGATACAGACTTCCACTTGGAGTGAAACAGACTTCCACTTGGAATGATACAGACTTCCATTTGGACTGATACAGACCTCCACTTGGACTGATACAGACTTCCACTTGGGACTGATACAGACTTCCACTTGGACTGATACAGACTTCCACTTGGACTGATACAGACTTCCACTGGGACTGATACAGACTTCCACTTGGACTGCGACAGACTTCCACTGGACTGATACAGACTTCCACTTGGAGACTTCTACTTGGCCTGATACAGACTACCACTTGGACTGATACAGACTTCCACTTGGACTGATACAGACTTCCACTTGGAATGAAACAGACTTCCACTTGGACTGATACAGACTTCCACATGGACTGATACAGACTTCCACTTGGACTGATACAGACTTCCACTTGGACTGATACAGACTTTCACTTGGAATGATACAGACTTCCACTTGGACTGATACAGACTTCCATTTGGACTGATACAGACCTCCCTTGGAATGATACAGACTTCCACTTGGACTGATACAGATTTCCACTTGGAATGATACAGACTTTCAGAACATGTTACTCTAAAAATAATTTTGGTGTACATACAGTAAAATGGGCAATACTCTTCCAATCTAAGGACAAGCATGTGATCACCATCAATATTTTCAATTCACTGTTAAAAAAATAACTAATTAAAAAAAAAAAAATTGCATTCAGTTTGTAGATCTGCCCTCTACTCTACTGTCCATGAATAACGAATTATTTAGCAGTAAGTTCTTTAATAAAATCCAGGTTAAAATTTCAGCTGTATTCTATGATGTTGACTTACCCTCCATGATATACGTTTTTTAACTAGTTAAAAGATAAAACTAGATGGTCACAACGTAATTAAAATTATATTAGCAATTAAACCAATTAATGCATGAACATTTTGTATAGTCGGATGATAAGGGCGTAAATCAATTCATATCATTTAGGTGCAGTCTTTATCTAAGCAGTATTAGATTTATATAAGAAATCGGACATTAAATTAAAACCTATGATTTATATATGAGACAATTTTGAAAGGCTGATGAAGATCAGTCGCGGCAGAGACTTGCTGCGTGTTAGGCTAGTTTTGTCTTGTTTAGACTTGTGCGTAATGTATCTTAGCAAGATTTTTATATGAACGTGAATGAATTTAATTGTGCTCGAATTCTTTTTTAGTTCGCATGTTTTTTAATACGTTTACAGTAAAAGTTCTCACAGCGCCATTTGCAACAATGTTTAATATTAACCTTCATCAGATTTATGTATTGTGAACTACAAATTGTGACAGCAAGAGAAATATTTTAAATTTCCTACGAATATCCTTAAAAAACTTACAACATAAAAGTCATGTACATTTTTAAAGCTGGTGCTTTTTTAAAAAAAATATTTAAGAGCATTTATATGAAAAGGCATTATTGATTGTTTCAAGCAATACATATTCGTAGAAATTGTTCATATTGGTATTTTATTATCTTTTGTTTTACACTCAAGTTTCATTTTGTTTTGTTTTGTAACAGAAGTGAAGTGTTTTATTTTAAATATTGTATATCTTGTTGAATCGTCTTAAACAAAGTAGAACTGCCCTTTTGTTAAAACAAGTTCCAGAGTAATATTTTGGTTGTGGAGTAAGTGTTTCCAGAATTGTTGTTTATGGGCTCATCTACACATTATCCTGTAGTATACCGTTACAGAGCCGCCCGGAGAGCTGTGTCATGTGTGAAGTGTTTCATGTGTGAAGAACGCGTCTGCATGGCCGAGTGGTTAACGACATTGCGTTGTAAACCTTCTCACCTCTCACCGCTGCGGGTTCGAATCCCACTGGGAGCTTGACTTGTAAGTGAGAAAGTGTCGATTCTTACGGATGACGGAAGGTGTACAATACTGGTTCTACCCAGAAAAAATGGGTGGTTGAGGCAAACCACCCATTTTTAGCTCTACTGGCCAAGGGCCAGCAGAGCTTATGGGATGCTGTGTTGTCCGTCGTCCGTCGTCTGTCGTCTGTCTGTCGTCTGTCGTCCGTTAACTTTTCTTTAAACGACTTCTTCTCAGAAACCGCTAGGCTAATTTTGACCAAACTTCACGTGGATGATCCTTAGTTGAATGCTTTTTAGATTTGTTAAAATTAGGTCAATGCTACATCCAAGATGGCTGCCATTACCATATATGGTCGAAACCTTAAAAAATCTTCTTCTCCAGAACCGCTGGACAGATTTCAACAGTTTTTCTTTTAAAATGATCGCCAACGCCTAGACTATCAAGTTTGTTCAAATATAGTCCCCGGGGTCAAAAATGGCCGTGCCCCGGGGGTCCAAAATTTGTATATTGATGTTTTGCATGTTTTTCATATAGACATATAGGAAAAAACTTTAAAAAATCTTCTTCTCTGAAACCACAAGGCACAGAGCTCTCATGTATTACATGTAGCATCAGCTTATGGTCCTCTACTAAGTTTGTTCAAATGGTGACCCTGGGGTCAAATTTGTCCCCGCCCCGGGGGTCACAGTTTTACATAGACTTATATAGGATTTTTTTTTTAAAAATCTTCTTCTCGGAAACTACAAGAGCCAGAGGTTTGATATTTTGCATTTACTATAAGCTTATGGTCCTTTACCAAGTTTGTTCAAATGGTGACCCTCGGGTCACTTTTGGCCCCGCCCCAAGGGTCACATGTTTTACATAGACATGTATAGGGAAAAACTTAAAAAATCTTCTCTGAAACTGCAAGAGCCAGAGGTTTAATATTTTGCATTTGCTATAAGCTTGTGGTCCTCTATCAAGTTTGTTCAAATGGTGACCCAGGGGTCACATTTGGCCCCACCCCGGGGGTCACAGTTTTACATAGGCTTGTATAGGGAAAAACTGAAAAAAATCTTCTTCTCTGGAACCACATGGCACAGAGCTCTCATGTAATACATGTAGCATCAGCTTATGGTCCTCTACTAAGTTTGTTCAAATGGTGACCCGGGGGTCAAATTTGTCCCCGCCCCGAGGGTCACAGTTTTACATAGACTTATATAGGATTTTTTTTTTTAAAAATCTTCTCGCCAACTACAAGAGTCAGAGGTTTGATATGTTACATTTATTATAAGCTTATGGTCCTTTACCAAGTTTGTTCAAATAGTGACAATAGTGACCCTGGGGTCACATTTGGTCCCGCCCGAAGGGTCACATGTTTTACATAGACATATATAGGGAAAAACTTAAAAAAAAATCTTCTCTGAAACTGCAAGAGCCAGAGGTTTAATATGTTGGTGTTGCTATAAGCTTATGGTCCTTTACCTATTTTGTTCAAATGGGGACCCTGGGGTCACATCTGGCCCTGCCCCGGGGATTCACAGTTTTACATAAATGCTTGTAGAGGGAAAAACTGAAGAAAAAAAATCTTCTCTGGAACTGCAAGAGCCAGAGGTTTAATATTTTGCATTTGCTAAAAGCTTATGGTCCTTTACCAAGTTTGTTCAAATGGTGACCCTGGGGTCACATTTGGCCCCGCCCCAAGGGTCACATGTTTTACATAGACATGTATAGGGAAAAACTTAAAAAATCTTCTTCTCTGAAACTGCAAGAGCCAGAGGTTTAATATTTTGCTGGTGCTATAAGCTTATGGTCCTTTACCAATTTTGTTCAAATGGGGACCCTGGGGTCACATCTGGCCCCGCCCCGGGGGTCACAGTTTTACATAAATGCTTGTATAGGGAAAAACTGAAAAAAATCTTCTTCTCTGGAACTGCAAGAGCCAGAGGTTTAATATTTTGCATTTGCTGTAAGTTTATGGTCCTTTACCAAGTTTGTTCAAATGGTAACCCTCGGGTCACATGTTTTACATAGACATGTATAGAGATTTTTTTTTTTTGAATTATTTTTTTTTTTATTATTTTTTTTTGTTTAAATATATTTTTTTTGTTTAAATATTTTTTTTTGAATTTTTTTTTTTTTTTAAATATCTTCTCTTTTTTTTGAAATGTTTTGCAATTTTATTTATTTTTGCAATTTTTTTTTGCAATTTTTGCAATTTTTTTTTTTTTTGAATTTTTTTTTGAATTTTTTAGCTCTATGTTCGACCAGTCGGACCAGTAACAGAGGTGTTCTTGATTTAGTTAAACATGCTATATGTTGCCTCGTTGATACGGTTGGGCCTTCATTTTTCATCTGATCTTTACCAAACTTTACCAGATTCTTTAGTTATGGCCTTTGATTTAGTTAAAAAGCTGTTTTTTGCCCGAAACTTTCAAAAAAACGTAAATGGCAGTCACTCACTTCATTGATGTTATAAGAGCCATGTTAGCCAGTAGAGCGTCCACAGGCCCTCTTGGGCCTCTTGTTTCTGGGTAGAACCAGTATTGTACACCTTCCGTCATCTGTAAGAATCGACACTTTTTCTTACACAAAAACATAGACCGTTGTATATAACCTTACATGTTGAAAATGACGTAAAACACCATAAAAACAAACAAAACCATGTGTGAAGTAATACTTGACATTTAATGTATAGTAGAGTTGAGTACAATTTTAATACGTGACATTCAAATTTAGTTTATAGTATTTTAAATGCATGACACTAGTTGTATGTACCCGTGGTAGGCTCAGTTGGGGTTGACGTGTACAGCGATACCTTTGGTTTGTGCTGTATTAGTTTTGTAGTACCACAGCCCGCTGGCGCACATAGAGCCAGAACTGGTGTGTTTGATTGTTGCATGTGATTGTGTGTGGGAAGCTCAGTTTGAAGTGTCTTCCGAATCACTCAATAGGGTACATATCATCTTGGAAATCGGCTGCTTCTTCATTTTGGATTTCTTTTTTAAAAATTGTTTAGAATCTGTCATTAAAGGTTATGAAGTTTTCTTGTTATTCTACTAAAGGTTTAAATATTCGTGCAATATAATGAACAGTTAGATATATAGAGGATCTAAGTACTCATTCATTACTGAATTTATTAAACAAGTTGGCAAAATGATATAATGCGAGGCTCTTGCTCACGAGTTTAATAAATTCAATAATGAATGAGAATGAATGTTAGATTCTATTTATCACATAACTCACATAACGACTTTTATTGCATTTCGCCCGTCGCTTTAACACGCGAAAACCGACATAAACTGTGGGAATTGGATCATAGTCATTATCAATTTATTTTGACAGCACATATACTAGGCTTATTTGCATACTTATATAACTAGTGGTATATCAGAAATATAGAAGGGCGTTATTCCACTCCCACACCATAAGTTATGTGATAATGCAAAAAAACACTTGCTTTATACTATTCTTATAATTAATGATTGAAATATAAGTTATGTAGAAAAACTAATGGGATGCTGCGATTTAAAAAAATCAAGGTTAGCACGTGTCCATTGCAGAAACAATCTAGGTATTAAACTCATTGTGTTGTGAGAACAGTCTTGTTCAGTTTTCAGAACATGGTGAGTTAAATATGGAGTCCCTTTCTCAGTTATTATTAGTTATTGGGTTTGTTACTCACCCCCTACAGAAATATGTGGGGTCAGTCAGATGTATAGGGGGAGAGTATTGCATCGAGCACCTTTTTTAAGGCAAACGCCGATATTTAACCCATTATAATGGAGCGTCAATGTCATTGAGACGTTCGCGCAATTTGACATGACGTTGACGTCACGACCGGTACAGTTTAAAAACATTATTAAATTTACTTTTTATGTTTGTTACAAACGATTTAAAGAACTATTTGCAAATGATTTAAACTTTGAATCAAAATTGTAGTCCATATTGTTTTAGTGATCCTCTATGAAATCTTCTGACCCACTATAGAATAATAGAGGGTCACCATGTGACCGCTCTAATCCAATGAAATCCTTAGGATTTTGTGCGAGCTGCAATAAAAAAAGCTGTTGTCAGCCATTTACACCCCTCTTTGAGTTTTGACTTCCTTTTAGTCATGACAAATTCTAAACATAAAATTATTCCAAACTGTTTGAATTGAGTTTTATGGCACGGCCACGCAGTCGGCACCATGACGGAGATCTAGGCCTTTTTAACATATTTACATTGAGATGAAAATATGATAATTATGTCTTTATAGTCTTTGAAAAGGAAACTTATTTCGATATTAAATAACAACTCTTTATTGTTACTTATTAAATATAAAAAAACGTGACATCAAAACCTTGAAAACGGCTAAAGAAAACAGTTACTCCTACTGTTTAAACGCTTGAGTGACTTAAGGTCATGCAGTCACAATTCTTGGTCCTTTTGACCGCCCCGGAACAGCAAGGGGCAAAGTAGATCTGCATTTTATCTCAATTTATGAGATCGCTCACATGCAGAATGATTGGAACCAATCAGATCGCAGATCGTAACATTTGTTATATACTATTTAATACAAATTTTTGGTACAACTAACCCCTAAAGGGCGCAGTTAATTAGAGCATCATCTATTACTTGCATACTGACCAGAAGGTTCATGGTTCTAGTCCCAGATATATATAAGGCAACATTTTTAAACCAGATTTTCTATTTCAAAATTATTATACGAAGCTACGGAATAAATCCGAATGGTTCCTACCATTCTGCATGTTGGTGCTCTGTTATTATTCAGGACTGAATATTTATATATCTTTATCACTAATTATTTTTATCATTATACATATATTACCCTTAATAAAACTTTCTAGACAAAATGTCATCGAAAGGTCAATAACGCTATCATTGACCTACTCAGTGTTGTTCTTGTCGAAGTTTTGTTGGGTTTAATGAATCCATGTTAACTAGTTAAGACCAAATTTTATTTTTAACGATACTTTGTTATTTTTATTTACCACCTCTACTGGTTATACACTTGTTAAATGTGACTGTATGTGTATAATACTTGTCTGGATGTTATAACTTCACCAAGATCAGATAGTATAAATAAACATGATCTAATGGTACATTTTTTCTAAGGCCAGAGTTTTCTTATTTTTAACTCTACTGATCAAAGATTAGCAGAGCTTATGCTGTGGTGCGGTGTCCGTCGTCTGTCCGTAAACTTTTTTTTGTAGCGACTACTCCTCTGAAACTACTGGATGGATTTTCATGAAACTTTACAGAAATGTTGCCGATGATGTCTATTTGATCCTTGCAAAAGTTCACGTTGATGTGAAATTCAAGATGGCCGCCACGGCTAAAAATAGATTTTTAAAAAACAAGTTTGTAGCGACTACTTCTGGAAAACTATAAGTGATATTGATATGGGACTTTTTCTAAAAAAATGATTAGCATGACATGATGTTGGTCCTTGTCGAAAATCATTTTGATTTGACATTAAACATGGCTGCCAGTGGCCATCTTTGTTTACATAGAGTTATATAGTAAAAACTTGTAGTGACTATTCCTCTGAAACAACTCAACGAATTTTCATGAAACTTATAGGAATGTCGCTCTTGATTTCTATTGATCCTAGCAAAAATTCATCTTGATGCAAAATCCAAGATGGCTGCCAAAGCTAGAAGTAGATTTTTTAAAAAACAAGTTTGTAGATCCTAGCAAAATTTCAGATCAGCCGGAAATTCAAGATGGCCCCCATGGATAAAAATAGATTTTTAAAATACAAGTTTGTAACGACTACTTCTTGAAAACTACAAGTGATATTGATATGATCAGTATGACATGATGTTGGTCCTCGTCGAAAATTATTTTGATTCAACATTAAACATGGTTGCAACGGCCAGCTTCGTTTACCTAGTTATATATAAAAACTTGTAACGACTACTCTCAAACTACTTCACAGATTTTCATGAAACTTCACAGGAATGCTGATCTAGCTATCAGAACCTGCCAGTAGAGCTTCAAGGTCATTGACCTCTTGTTTGGTTCTCAGATCCGCCAAGTTAGAAGTGCTGATCCAAGCCTGATAAAGGGTTAAAGAGTTTATGAATGTGTATCACTTTTACATATATTTGTTATACTGTGTATTAATAACCCTGGATTACCAATAGAAATAAAATGTTTACAGATTAAATATCATAGTTTATCCTTTATACTCCAACCACCATTAATTAGTCTCCTTTGATTAAAAACAATAGTATAATTTAAGCAGAAGGCTAGCCTAGGAGAGATTATGGGATGCTGAGGTGTACGTTGTCCATCTGTCGTTAATCGGATGTTTACCAAACTTTGTCAGAGTCTTTGTATGAATGAAAGCTCGGACACGCTCGAAAACCATGGTCCTTGTTTTACTTAAAAATGCTATATTCTGCCTTGTCAACGTTCTAGCATATTCCTTTTGTATTTGATATTTAGCCAACTTCGCCAGATTGTTAAAAAGTACTGAAGAGAATTTCATGGAACTTCACACAATTGTTAATCATAACGAGAAGGTTTGACGCGTGTAAGAATCAGGTCCGTATCACACTAGGAGGTGAAGTATCAAAATCGTATTTCAGCAATAACTCCCCAACTACTTAATGGATTTTGATAACACATTCAATAATGTTCGGCATGATGAGAATCTGGTCTGTATCTCAAAGGTCAAGGTCACAATTGGAGGTCAAAGGTCAAATGATTCAAAATCGTGTCTCGGCCATAACTTTGAAAGTAATGACGTGAATTTGATGAAATCCCCTGATATAAGAGCCATGTTCTGTTCTGTTCTGTATAATCTTTACCGCCAACAATGGCGAACCCTAGTATACTAATTGGAGTGTCCTTCACCACAAAAATGTTTTTATATGTACACAATCCGTCACCACAATGTTTATAACAGTCACTGTACAGCGTATAATTTTCAGTACTTAGCAATATTGTTCACTAGGGTTCCTAATTCATGAAGACCACGTTACTAATGGGTGGTCAACCAAGAAGGGAGTTTCTATACAGTGTGTATCTCAACGTATGTAGGTTGAAGAGGAGTCGCCTCGACTGGTATTCCAGCTGGTGAGTGAAGTCATCTTCTCGTATATATGTTGGGAACACATTTGACCAGTCCACAATCAATTTCACAATGTCACTTGATAAAGTTTTACTCATGGAGATGCCGTTCTGCTGTAAAATCACCTTGATCTCCCCGAATGCTGATTCCCTAGCCGGCTGTAGAATCCTACATCTCAGGATAAAGTGTTCGAGTGTCTCGTTGTCCTCGTGGCACAATGGACATAATGTGTTTACTTCGTTCTGATTAAACCTTGCCCTATTCACTTGAAGAACGTAGGTACCGGTCAGTATTCGTAGTCTGGCTGGGATTCTTGTTGCTTCTCTACTAGAAGAGCAGTCCACTCGCAGGATTGGGTGAGGCTTCCCCGGTGAGTAGGTGCAGTTCATATATCTGAGTGACGAGTATAGGCGTGCCTGAGCCTCGATCGCTTTCCTCCAATTTTCTTCAACAATAATGTGTACATGTTTCTTCCAGCAAACCTTGTTCAGCGGGTTTTCAAGATATGTAAAAGCACTCCCTAGTTCATATTTCGCTAATAACGGTTGCACCAGTTTAGCCCATGAATGAGATTTTTCACCTTTCACAATAAGTTGCCTAGACAAAAGTTGCTTTTCGAGGCTTGTATCGCTCTGGTTACACAGATTGTTGAAGAAACTTAGAATTTTCAGATCTAAAATGTTGGCCATTAGAGCGTCTACGTGTTGATTTAACTCCTACCAGATTTGAGTTAAGCATTTCATTCTCATTTCCATTAGGAGAAAAACCAACTCCTTCTCCCACTCATACACCACTCTCTGTCCAGATGGTTGGTAAAACGAAAAAATAAACAAACAAAAAATATGGCAGCAGTTGCCATATCGGGGTCTTAATTGTTAGTGTTATTGGTTAATAGCTGGAAATCATTTTTATTTTGAATACATGCATTTATGTGCAATACAACGGCAGGGCTTTATATTAATTACCAGCCCAGACAACGGTTAGGATAAAGATTTGCTAAACTGTATACAATATTTATTATTGATGAGCTATCCCACCAACAACAGCCATCTTTTACAACACATGTACACTGATTCTCGGCTTAACATATTTTGACGACGAGTTACATATATAACTTATATCAAGGATTTGTCAATAATAATAATTATTGACAAATCCTTGATATAATGTTTGAAGTGGTAGTGTTATTTTGGAAGTACATATATTACTGTCAGTCGGGGTTAGTACCCGTTTTTTCCGGGGTTCGTACCCGTTTATTATAGCTATTCACGGGGTTTGTACCCGATTAATATAGCTTCTAACGGTATCTATTTGTACTTCAAAAATACGTGCTTAATCTGGTTTTTACCAAATTGTTCCCAATGAATTATTCAGAATGAATAAGCATTAGGTCAATAAATATTATTTGATAATTATGGTTTTAGTTGTATTTGCCAAAAACCGGAAGAGTACCTAATAATTTAGGAACCAACCGTCAGAATGAAAACATTCGACTGCCTTACGAGATATTTTGAAACGTCAACTTTGGTCGGACACCCGCACCAGCACCCGCACCCCATCACATAACATTTAGTAACAGTGACCTAGATTATTACGAAGGCGGGCACCCATTAACCTGCTCAGCAGGGGTTGACGACCTTCACAATGTTACTTTTTGCAAATCTTAAGAAAAGATGAAAAACGGTGAAAATTAACTGATTAAAGTTTATAAAGACCTGAGCATTAAATAATTAATGCCTGCCACCATATGAAACAACTCTCCGAATACTCGTCAAACGGTGTATGCCCGAATGGGATACTACATACACCAAGAAATGATATACATTTTAATGTAATGTTAATTTTAATATTTCTATACCCAAACAGAAAAGAAATCTCGCAGACTAAAATTGTATAATTTGGAGAGATCAAAGAATATATTAACTGCATACGTGTAGGTATGATAATTAGAGAAATGTGGCAGTCGGCTTTACCGATTAGACACTTGCTGTGGCACATCATGCAACACTTGCTGTGGCACATCATGCAACAGCTGATTAAATATTTACCATGAGATTTGTAAAGGGTTTCTCACCAGATGTTAAAAACAGTAGGTAATCGATTGGATGAGATCAATTTAAAAACTGACTAACTTAGTTAATGAAATGCAGTCGAATGTTTTCATTCCAACTGTTGGTTCCTAAAGTATTTAGGCACTCTTCTTTTTTTTGGCAAATACAACTAAAACAATAGTTATCAAATAATGTTCATTGACCTAATGCTTATTCTTTCTGAATAATTCATTGGGAACAGTCTGGTAAAAACCAGTTTAATTAAGCACATATTTTTTAAGTACAAAGATATACTTTTAGAAGCTATTCTGTTTAATGAAAATCGGGTACTAACCCCACGAATAGCTATAATAAACAGGTACTAACCCTGGAAAAACGGGTACTAACCCCGATTGACAGTAATATATGTACTTCCAAATTTCAAACTTTATGTTGATGATGGGGAATAGACTTAATACAATCTGGTACCAACCCAGCGTCAATCTGTCTATTTAATATAGGTTATTCTTAAGAAAATAAAAAATAACAATACAGAAGAGGCAATTTACTTTAATGTGATTAAAAGGCTGACTTAATATAATCTGGTACCAACCCAGCGTCAGTCTGTCTATTTAATATAGGTTATTCTTAAGAAAATAAATAATAACAATACAGAAGAGGCAATTTACTTTAATGTGATTAAAAGGCTGACTTAATATAATCTGGTACCAACCCAGCGTCAGTCTGCCTATTTAGTATAGGCTACTTTTAGGAAAAGAAACAGTAACTAGAAGGAAGAGAAAATTAAATTTAATGTGATTACACGGCTGACTTAATATAGTCTGGTTGGTTAGTCTGGTACCAACCCAGAGTCAAGCCAAACATTAAACAATCTTTAATATTATTAAGGGCTGATTTAAAATAATAATAATAATAATAATAGTCTTTATTTACAGAGGGTAACACATTTAGTTATAAACTAATCTTCCATGAGGCCCTCTATTATATACAAATTTACAAATGACAAATGACAGAACAAATCAAATAAAGCAGTAATCAATAAAGGCAATATTGTTTTTAAATATTAAATGTTTGCATTCAAACTAAACGTTGCATACACTTTAACACACATACTCTCGTTTACCCTAAATTTGTGCAAAAGAAACAAGCTCTAAGATGAATAAATACAATGAAGCTATGGAAAAAAAAGAAGCAAGCATAATTAATAACAGCAAAAAAGAAAATGGAATTTGATTAACACATAAATACATATGAACAAATGGTGAAAATTACTATTTAAATATATACAACAAAATTATTTTACAAGCCCTGTCCGCTTTACTTAAAAATGGTGTATTAAAATGTATAAGTATTTGATTCGAACATTAGGTTCCTTTCATCCATTTTATGAAATTCGAATGAAATGCATCAATAGTATTCAGAGTTTTTAACTTATCTGGTAAGCTGTTCCAGATAATAGGTCCTGAATATGCAACACTTTTTTTGTAAATTTCTTTGTTGGGCCTTGGTGGAATAAAAGTATATGTTGATGTTGATCTTAGCACTGGCACATTATCATTTGCCATTCTGTGTTTAAACATTTCATTAACATATTGAGGTGTTTCTGATTTGGTGACTTTATACATAAACTTTGCTTCTCTTAGATATAATCGTTCAAAGACTGTTAATATTTTCAATTTTTGCATGGTTTCTAATACATCCACCACATTATAGTCCATTATTATTTTACATGCGCGTTTTTGAAGACGAAAAATTCTATTAAGATTCATTTGAGATGTGCCTCCCCAAATTGTATTACAATAGTCTATGTGGGGTTGAATGTATGTTTTGTAAAACTGAGTTCTGTGCTCGGTAGATAAATATTCTTTGATTCTAGATAGAAGCCATATATTTGATGTAATTTTTTGCATATTTTATCTATGTGGATTGACCAAGTCAAGTTATTGTCTACAAAAACTCCAAGAATTTTGTCATTTGCAATTGTATTTAAATTATCACAGTTTAAATTTAAAGTTAGATTTTCAAAAGTCCAACTGGCTCTTTTTTGATGAGTAGTTATTAACATTACTTTAGTCTTTGTGGTATTTATAAGCATGCGATTACATTTGCACCAGTTTGATAAACTATCTAGGGCTGTTTGTAAATTACTTTCAATTGTTTGGCGAGAATCTCCAATGTCATATAGGGTAGTGTCATCTGCATAAAGGTCTGTGTTTACCAAGTCAGTATAGAGTGGTAAATCATTAATAAACATTAAGAATAGTAGTGGACCCAAAATTGAGCCCTGTGGCAAACCATTAATTATACAATTTTCCTCAGAATTAATGTTGTTAACAGATAGCTTTTGCTTTCTATTGAGTAGATATGAAGAAAACCACAAAATTGTATCACCAGAAAGTTTGTAGTGCTTCAATTTTTTCAACAACAGTGTGTGATCAACAAGATCGAAAGCTTTTTTGAAGTCGACCATTACAACTCCAATCAAAGATCCATTATTTATAGCTTCGAGCCATTTACCAATCATTCCTACTAAAGCAGTTTCACAAGAATGGTTGGGTCTAAAACCAGACTGAGTTTTGTGTAGTAAATTATAATATATAAGGAAATTCATTAATGAATCATGTACATGTTTCTGTAGTACTTTGAGAGAATTGGTAGGATTGAGATGGGTCTGTAGTTATTGACATCATATTTAGAACCACCCTTGTGAAGAGGTGTCACTTTGTCTTCCTTCCATTTATCAGGGAAAATGGAGTTTTTTATACTTTGGTTGCAAATGTAGGTGACACAATCTGCAATATGAGGTGCTGCTATTTTAAGCAAACGTGGTCCAATATTATCACATCATGTGACCTTTGTAAGGTCAATATTTTTTAAGAATTTTTCAACTGTTTCCTGGGAAATTTCAGGAATTGAAAAGTAGGTTTCAGAAGAAATTTTGCTATCACAAATTGATTTAAGCTTGTCAAATTCTGAGATGTTAATTGGTTCTTTTATATTTGAAGCCACAGAAACAAAAAAATTATTAAATTCATTCGCAATATCACTGCCATCTTCAAATTCATTTTCACCAATTTTCAAAGATGAAATAGTTGCATTACATTTCTTTTTATTTATCCCTATTTCCTTAAATAATTTCCACAAACTGCCTGGATTATTATTATTTTCATTTATCATTGATGTATACTGTGCTTTTTTAGATTGCTTTATTAATTTAACAACCTCATTTCGCCAAATTTTGTATTGTGCTTCATCATTTATAGATTTGTATCTGTCCCTAGTCTTAATAGCTTCAATAATATCAGGAGTTATCCATTTTTGTTGATGCTTATACTTGACTCTATGAGTTTTTAGTGGCAGATGTTTATCTACAATATCCATAAACATAGATGACCAAGTCTCTACGGTTTCGTTTATGTCATCAAACACCTTGATGACATCCCATGGTGCAGATTGCAAATCATTTATAAAATCCTGTTCAATAAAATGTTTATATGACCTATATGATGTTGAGTGATGCGAACATTTAGGTAATGTACATCTAGTTTTACGTGTAAGAAATACAGGAAAGTGGTCACTTAATCCTATTTGTGGAACATTTATAGAACTAATATTTTCCTTCACATTGCAGTATATATGGTTTATTAGTGTTTGCGAATGATGTGCTGTTCTTCTAGTAACAGTATTAATTTGTTGATAAATGCCAAATGGTTCCATAAATTCTAACCATGCCTTTTTTGTCTGTTCATTTAGTAAATCCCTATTAAAATCACCTAACAAATAAATTTCCTTTTGTTTCTCGAGTACTTTTTCTATGAAGTTTTCAAAATGTTCATTCCATTTAACTGTTTCATTCGGATGCCGGTATATCATACCCACCAAAAAACTCTTTGAATTCTTTGGAAATACTTCTAGCCATAAACACTCTATTTCATTCTTCTCTAAATTACATCTTCTCTCTACCTTCACCCCATTTTTAACATAAATAATAATTCCACCACCTTGTTCCTTTCGCTCCCTTGTTATTATTCTGTCTTTTCTCTTTTCTAAAGAGTTGAAAATTATCTAACTGAAAACAATTGTCAAGGTGGAAATGTTTTAATTTAGTTTCACTTAATCCAAAAATATGAATATCATTTTTAGTATTGTTCAACATAAGCTCTATTTGGTCAAATTTATTTTGTATACCTTGAATATTTATGTGACCAATTTTTAAACCTTTATCTGATAACCGTAAATCAAAGAGAACGTTGGCTGGGGTTCATGGAAAGACTAGTATCTGCATGCAAAATTTCATTTTGTGTTATATCACTGTATACAGTATTACAATTAATATAAGCACTTGTACTGTCACACAGTGTTAAGACATCATAGAATTCATTTTGCTCACTTTCGGTTTGAAGTGTACTTTTATCAATTAAAGTTTCATTGTTATATCTTCCGCTTATACTTAATATATCTGTCAAAGATGTTTCTGAATTTGTTACTATGCAATCACATTTTCTTAGATTACAATTTTCACATATGTCTTCCAATAAAAGGAAATAATTTGAAGATGAAAGTAGTTGAATATCTTTATTTGTTGTGGCATATTTGCCAATATCCTATTTCCTCAAACATAAGCCAGAGGAATCTTTATGTCCATAAAGTTTACATTTAAAGCACTGCACTTGGTTTTGATGGCGACACTCACTTGTTGAATGGTTTGTAAGTCCACACTTGATGCATCTTTCTGCATTTTGATACCCTGCGTCTGGAGTATGAGAGTAGTGGTGCCGATATTCTTCATTTTTACGTGCATTTCCTAGGTAACCATGTTTATCGTTGTTGGTGGTTTGCTGAAAGCATCTGTTTGGAATCATCTGGTCTTCATTGTATTGCCTTATATCACCAGTATCATAGTGACCATTTCGGTTGTTTGATCGGCGAGAATCATGGTTCCGTAGATAACGACTTTCTTCATTCCTGCTAGGTTCTGATACTTGATAACTGTAACTTGGTCCTGTGTAAGACAGATTGATCGAATAGGTACAATGCTCAAAGTTTTCAACAATATGTAGGTGGTGGTCTATGGTACCGAGTACCCGTTTGATTCCTGATCTGGATAGATGTATGTTGTCACGGGGTTTGTAGAAATGGGAACGCAATTGGCTCTGTTTGTCGTAGAAGGCTGAATTTGTGTCGATACACTTGATTCCATTTACTTTACTTAAACGAGTGATCTCATTATTGACATCCATTACGTCTGTATCACCCCTTGGACATGATGTACACAGATACCAATTACAACTTGAGTTTTTGCTTTTTATATGTGTCAGAAGTTGCTGATACTTTTCTTCAAAATATTCGATGTCTGTGTTTCTCGCTGCATTGTTCCCACCGACATACACCACAATGTTGTCGAATTTGGCTATTTCAAAGATCTGCACTTTATCAATAAGCATATTATGTAATTTACGGAATAAACCAAAAGTTTCAAATTAAATATAGCCATTTGGGATATACTGAATTCTTAACAATATTAAAATAAGAGTAGGTTGTAGTCTGACGGAATAAACCTAAAAATAGGCGGAGTGAGCTGCAATAACCGATGGACACTATTTATAATATCGGGATTCCTCATCTGAGATTGCACAGTGTTTAAATGAATCTCGCTCAATACTACTGAAAAGCATCACTTATTCATTGTAATTGAAAAGGGCATTTTCATACTGTATATATATACAAACACATACAGTATGTACTCGTACTTTGAGTTAAATACATAGACGTATGTAAAAGGGAACATTAATGTATTGAATACTACTGTAATAACCCTACATATCACATTACGCAATTTGAAAAATGGGAAACACACTGTTAAGAAATAAATAATCGTATACTATAGGTTATTGAATTTGTATGGCTAAATATTACTTGATAACGAGTTGTTTTGGCAAAGGACGACGAGCTTGCGAGTCGTCCTGCGCCAAAACAACGAGTTCCAAGTAATATTTAGCCATACAAATTCAATAACCTTTTTATTGTATACTTTCATATTGTTTTCGATCAATGTTAACAGTATGACTATTACTTTTTCATTGTATTTGTGTTATTTTTATAGCTTTTGATGGAATTCCTATCTTGCCATTCAGTTTCATTTTGTGTGGATGATTATTTTGCGCGAAAACGACGTCGACGTCGGATGACGTCATTAAAAAAAAACAAGCGATTTTCTAAAGTTTGTTTACCATTCGATAACGTTTAAAACAGTGGATGAGTGACCATTTCAATTATTTTATCAATTTTTGCCATAAAAGGTTGGAAAAAAACACGATTTTTTTGTTGGCACTATAGGAAGGATTCCGTTTTTTTATTTGAAAGTAGTTCCTTATTTCTATTTCGCGGCTCTTAGCAAGCACGAGCAAAAGTTCCCGTGCAATATCAATGCGTGCATTATCGTAAATTATTGTATACTTTCATATTGTCCCGTTTAGTTTGCATTGAGCTAAGCGTGCAATATTCTACGATATTGCACGCATTCATATTGCACGGGAACTTTTGCTGGTGCTTGCTAAGAGCCGCGAAATAGAAATAAGGAACTACTTTCAAATAAAAATAACGGAATCCTTCCTATAGTGCCAACAAAAAAGTACGTGTTTTTTTCCAACCTTTTATGGCAAAAATAGATAAAATAACTGAAATGGTCACTCACCCACTGTTTTTAACGTTATCGAATGGTAAACAAACTTTAGAAAATGGCTTGTTGTTTTTAATGACGTCATCCGACGTCGACGTCGTTTTCGCGCAAAATAATCATCCACACAAAATGAAACAGAATGGCAAGATAGGAATTCCATCAAAAGCTATACAAATAACACAAATACAATGAAAAGTTATAGTCATACAATTAACATTGATCGAAAACAATATGAAAGTATACAATAAAAAGGTTATTGAATTTGTATGGCTAAATATTACTTGGAACTCGTTGTTTTGGCGCAGGACGACTCGCAAGCTCGTCGTCCTTTGCCAAAACAACTCGTTCCAAGTAATATTTAGCCATACAAATTCAATAACCTATAATATTGCACACTTAGCTCAATGCAAACTAAACGGGACAATATGAAAGTATACAATAAAAATATATACAGATAGAAATATAGAGGAATTGATAAGATATGCGCATGAAAATAAACATTATTTTTAAATTTCAGTTCAAACCTTTTGTGTTTGTGATGTCGTTTGCATTTTTTATTGCGTTTGCATTCTCGTTTGTCTGTTTGCGTGTTTGTTTTTGTGTTTTGTGGTTAACTGTCGCCCTTGAATGCTCCTTCCCTGTCCGATATTTTTATATTTCTTACTGTGTTATGAACGTAATTTATAATTACGCTATCGCGATAGATTGTCGCTGAACATAATAAAGATAATTCAATCATGTTATATAGCAGCGGCAATATGGTCTTCAGAATTTCTTACCTTGAACATAAAATAGTTGAACACATAGAGCGTAGTAATTGATACGCGTCGGAAAAGTTATCAAAGGAAGACTGGATTAGCACGGATGGCACCAATTAAGTACTAATGTACTTCCAAGTTTATAAACACCAGCAGCGAGATATTTCATCTGTCCACCTGGCTCTTCACCGCGTGCACATCGCAGCGTGGGCACTGTCAGCAATCATGTAGGGTGACCTACTGGGTCGTCCTTGCCAGCACATCCTACAAAGTTGTACGAGTTAGGATTGCGGATCTGTTCTTACTTGTAGTATAAGTCACTGGCTTATATGATGCAGTACTAACGGTCAGTTTTTACCTCGACGTGTTCGTTGGCGGACGGACTATAAACCTTAGAACTACACACACACACTGCAGTACTAACGGAATGATTGCTGATTGACCGAGAGTGAAGATGTCTCCTTCGTCCCGCCAGACGTGGAACAGCGCCAGGAACAACTACACCTGGAGGGAAGCCTGGCGCTGTACACGGAGCGAAGGGGTCATATCAACCTGCGTGCCAGAAGAGTATAGAACTATACTACGATAGTTGCTATAGCCACTGGGGACGCAGGTTGCAACTGGTGGGTGTGGCCCTAAAGGGGATCGCCAAGTAGCATAGACAGTACCACCTAGACGTCGTTCCAGATTCCCCACTTCACCGCCACAGCGACAACCACAGAGCGAAAGCGACATCTACCTACATACCTACAAGAGAAGCGACTACACAGCAACACAGCAGCACCAGATCAACCTACATAAAAATCTAGGAAAGACCAGACTCTATTGTGCCCATCGCGTCAGGGTTACCTCGACGTGTTAGTTGGCGGACGGTCTATAAACCTTCGAACCACACACACACACACACACACACAAACACACACACATATTTCATCAGTCGTTGTCCTGACATCGACTGAGTTACACGCACGTTTTCAGCTCTGAAAACAATGTATAACTCTTTTTTTTTTGTTAGCAATTTATACAACAGATACTATCTCTGTTACAGTACAGATTTATTACCTCCAGATTTTGTTTCGGTATCAACCCGACGTGTAAACTGCATATTCCTCGGAATATATACTGTATGACACATTCGTGTCTTATTTTGCTAATATTTTTGTATAATAACAAACTTACTCACATTTGGAGATACTCCAAATTTTGTTTCGGTATCAACCCGACGAGTAAAGTAAAATAATTGTATTCCTCAGAATACATGCTATTTATAAGACACATTCGAGACGGTATCAACCCAGTCGTGTCTGAATATCTTGCTGCATTTTCATTGAAAGACAATATATTCGGCATCAACCCGACATGTCTTACGGTACTATTGTACTTTGAAATAATATCTTTAATAATAACCACACATGTATATATATATATAGCATTTAATATGTGTTATAAACAATATATACTTAATTGGTCGATGACGGTGTACCGTCATAAACCTCCTTACACATTTAGTAAGTGAGAGAACTTAATGTATTACATAGAAATCGTTTAGGATTTCATGTTGGAACTGAAGAAGGTTACTAGACCGAAAGCGCTCTTGCAGTTCGGATTATTGTCTATCCGAGTGAAATCAGAGGCGATTTCTGTGCTTGGGCTATTTAACACACGTGACACAATTACACAGCGAATGATTTGAACCCCTCTCCAATTACAGCGTTTTTATAACATACGTATACGCATACAAACATTAGAAACTGTTACATTAAGAGACGGTTTACTTCACACGAAAACAATTATAGATGGTTGTATAATAACCATAATACACAGTCCATAATTATATAGGGTTACAAGTAACCGTAATCAACTGTCGTTAGTGATACAAACGATCACAAACACATTGTACTACCTTTGTGTACAATATGCATAAGAACAGTAACAATTGCAAAACCCTGGGGTAAGAACATCCCCGTTCGTAGTGTGCTAACTGGGAAGGTCGCTACCACGAGGCAATCTGGAATCTTTTCTTTGGTCAGACACTCGTACCCCCCATATAAAAAAAAAAAAAAGTATGGATTTTAACAAAATTATAGGTTTTTAAAGGTTTTAAAGCTTCCACCAGGAAGCCTGCACTGAAGTGCTGACATCCAAAATTTAACACATTTTCCAATAATTCAAAGGCCATAACTCTGGTGTTATTAGTCCGATGTGGCTGATTTTCGATTCTCAAACTCGTGCGAGCTTTCATTGACATTGATAATTTGGTAAAGTTTGGTAAAGATTGGATGAAAAATGGAGGCGCTAGAGTGTTGACAAACCAAAATACAGCAATTTTCTAGGAGTGAACACCTTTGAATAGTTCACCCATAAGCATTATGAGCTGCGTTTCACATGACTGTCTTTCTTGGAAACCATGTTGTAGTTCATAAAAGATTCCTAGTAGATTGAAGTGTTTAACAATTGAGGAGGCGACAATATGTTCTAGAGTTTTACAGAGAATGCATAAGAGGGAGGTAGGTCGGTAATTTTTCAGGGTTGGATTTGTCGCCGTTTTTGAATGCTGGAGTAACATTTGCATTTTTCCATATAGAGGGTAATTCTCCAGTTTTAATTGATTTCTGAAAAATTATTTGTAAGATAGGAGAAATCTCTTTACAAAGAGTTTTCAAAATAATGGGTTTCATTTGGTCTGGGCTGCAGCTTTATGTGAGTTTACATTTGATAACCATTTTTCTATTCCCTTGGTGGATATTTCGATGTCAGGCATTTTACTGTGTGCCTTAGATTCCTCTGGGATTCGTTGACCCTCGTCTCCTAAGTTCTGGAGTTTTATTTTTCTTAAGGACTTTAGGGATAGTGGTGACCTTGGGCTAACTACTGATTGAAACTGTTCGTTCAGTATTGTCGCCTTCTTTACATCATCTTTTGCGGCAGATGTTGTCCTTTTTCAGAGAAGCTACACTGTTTGAGTCTTGTTTTGAGTGTTTTAGTAGAGAATAAAGGTTTTAAAGGATTTCAACAAAATTACAGGTTTTTAAAGGTTTTAAAGCTTCCACCAGGAAGCCTGCACTAAAGTGCTGACATCCAAAATGTAACACATTTTCCAATAATTCAAAGGCCATAACTCTGGTGTTATTAGTCTGATGTGGCTGATTTTCGATTCTCGAACTCGTGCGAGCTTTCATTGACATTAATAATTTGGTAACGTTTGGTAAAGATTGGATGAAAAATGGAGGCGCTAGAGTGTTGACAAACCAAAATACAGCAATTTTCGTTAATTCAAGGGCAATAACTCCGGTGTTACTGGTCCGATTTGGCTGGTTTTCGAACTCGTCCGAGCTTTTACTGATATTAATAACCCGGTAAAGTTTGGTAAAGATCGGATGAAGGTGCTAGAGTGTTGACATCAAAACGTTAACGGACGACGGACAAAAGACCATGACACAAGCCCTACTGGCCTTTGACCAGTGGAGCTAATACTATTCATAGTTATGAGTCCATATCAGATATGATCATGCTGAAGATATTTCTTTGTTGTAGACCGAGATACCCTACTGGACATACTTGTTACTAGCCACAATATGTTGTCAGCTAAACATTAACCATCAAGTCCGTGATAGACGGGCAGACAGACAGACGGACGGACGGACAACCTCACGACATGATACGTCCCTACGGGCGTATACGAATGGCCTTTATAAGGTTCTTTGTCAACATCATTATCTCTTAACATCTCGAAATCTAAACCTTGCCATCCCGTTTTCTAGCACTATATAATTATGCTACCACCAAAATGCCTCCTTCCCAAGTACAATACGATACTGGAACGAACAACCACTCATTTCCAAAAAGATCTCTACCTTGACCAAGTTCAAATTAGGCTCCCTCTGCCCCTGTTCCCATGGAGACAGTGTTTCATCGATTCAGATTTTGCGGATTCCGATTTAGATACCCTTGACCAACTTCCGAGTCATGTAACTTTTCCAAAAATCATGTAACCGAAATGTTCTGACAATATGCGCTACAAAACATGCTACTGATACTTCCTATCAAGTTTGGTTTAAACATATTCTATTTCAACATTTTTACAACATTTATTATAAGATACATATTATCAAGTTTCACGTAAATCGGATGAAATTCAGTAGAAGTTAAGCTGAACAGATTGTGTGACGGACGGAAGCACTCACGCACGTACGAACAGATGCTTATCATTTACATATTCGCATTCGGCGCGGGATCCACTTATCGCTGGGTATACTAGTGATTAACTTTACGCACATGTGGTTTTTCTTATTGTAATTCGCCATCTTTCAAGCCTGATGCAATATGTTTGCAAAATTTATAACAAATTATTATCGACAGTAATCCGAGCTTTCTTTGTTAGCACTGATAAAGGCAAAACAGATTAGTCAGACGCATGAAATTGCTAAAGCTCATGGCAGGCAATCAACTTATTTTTTTGTTTATTACTCGTCGTTCATGTGCAATGCAAGTAGCACTATCTGTAAAATATACTGGCAATCATTTAACTTCTGCCATAGGAAAAAGAAAAGTACGTGTGCACTATACAGAAAAAACAATTAAAAATAGGCTAAGAGAAAAAAATTATAACCTGAAAAAGATGAACTAATATCTAAATGAAAATAAAGGCAAGTCTTGTCCTGCTTGTTGTTTTTTTATAAGGCTTTGCATTACAAGAACAATGGAAATACTCTGGAGTTTAATAAACAAAGCACTTCTTGTGTATAATGGCTGGTCCAACTTCATCGTATTCCTGTTTGCTGATCCACATCTGTTGAAATGTGGATAGCGAAGCTAGGATGGAACCTCCTATCCAGACAGATAACCTTCTCTCCGGTGGAGCAATCACCTTGAGCTTCATGTTCTTTGGCGTAAGAGCGATGATTTCCTTATGCATCCTATCTACCATACCGGAGTACATGGTGTTGCCGCCAGACAAAACAATGTTGGCAAACAAGTCTTTACGCATGTCCACATCACATTTCATAAGACAGTTGTATGTGGCTTCGTGGAGACCCACAGGGTCCATTCCCATTAACGATGGCTTAAAGAGCGCCTCAGAACAACGAAAACGTTCATTGCCAATGGTTATTACCTGACCGTCGGGGAGTGTGTAGTTCTTCTCCAATGAGCAAGAAAAAGCTGTCGTCTGCAACTCACTTTCAAAGTCCAACGCAGTGTAGCACAATTTCTCTTTGATGCCTCTCACGATTTCCCTCTCGGATGTAGTTGCGAATGAATACCCGCGTTCATTTAGCATCTCCATGAGGTAGTCTGTTACATCACGTCCAGCCCAGTCTAGTCTCTGAATAGACTGTGGAATGGTGTGCCCTTCGTAGATAGGTAATATGTGTGAAACACCATCGCCAGAGTCGACCATTATAGCAGTACCACGACCAGAGGCATACACGGCCAGCACGGCCTGGACAGATACATACATAGCTGGCGTGTTGAACCTTTCAAACATAACCTGAGTCATTGTTTCTCTGTTTCCTTTGGGATTGAGGGGAGCCTCGGTAAGGAGAACGGGATGTTCCTCTGGGGCCACACGAAGCTCATCGTAGTATGTGTGGTGCCAGATTTTCTCCATATCGTCCCAGTTGGATACAATACCGTGTTCAATGGGATAGTTGAGGGTGAGAATATCCCTCTTGCGCTGTGCTTCATCGCCGACATAGCTGTCCTTTTGACCCATACACACCATACCATCCTTCAATATATATATAACAATGTATTTAATTCAAATATCATATATAGCAATATGTTTGTATAATGTTAATTAATATGTTGGCATGTCGAAACCGAGGGGAAAATAGTACACTCAGTGGCGTTTGAACTCAGGACCTCTCGCATGCAAGGCGGACATTTTACCGATGGCGCCATAAAAGCAGTGATGTGGCGAGACGGTAACGCGCTCAAAAACCTATATATTTATAAACACTCCCAACTGAGTCCTACTACACTAATTTCAGATTCTAAAAGAAGAAATATGGACAACATATTGGCAAGACCACGTTCGAGTTGGAAACAAGAACCAAGTTGCACAAATGAAGTCCCTGGTCCTGTGGTAAAAACACTTCCCCCACCTTGGGAGTCAATTAGTTGTATATAGCGAAACTTTAAAAAATCTTGTCCGAATATGCTGGTACAATGACATTTGTTTTCCGAAGCGTCCGTCAGTCAGTCCGTACAAGCATGTCCGGTCAATAACGCTGACATTCCTGGGAGGATTTTCAAATAACTTGGCACAAGTGCTCATTACAACAAGACGACGTGTCGCGCGCAAAATCCAGGTCCGTGGCTCCAATGTCAATGTTACATTTAGATGTCAAAGGTCAAAACCACTTGGGTGGGGGCATTTGTCACGTACATGCATTTGTCACTTACAGTGACATTTCTTGTTCTAGTAATGAAATTCTGTATCGTGAAGGTCGATATTATGCTATAAAAGTAGATTCAAAGGTCAAACAGGATATGTAACATTCACAGAACACAGTCCACCAAAACATGCACTGCAAAACAACCAACAATTGCTGTTCACAAACAAATGTACGAGTGCCGCCTTGGAACTGCCATTCAGTGGCAAAACGGTCAATGGTAGTTTGAACTGGTTCTAGCTGTACCAAACATCACTCTTTACCCAAGTGTCATCCTAATTAAACATGACAGTGCTAATAAGGAAATTCTTGGAAGGCTATATCCTAAGACACACTAGGCAGCATATGTCAATTAACTAAACCAGATTCATATAATGTGTATATGAATATAAAAAATAGGCATAGAAAGCCACATACAGTAAGTACACATTAACTTGGCAAAAGTCGGAGCAACCAGCGAATAAACCGCTAAGGGCTTGAAAAGACACATTAAACGTCCACACTATGTCGGGTCATCGCAAAGTCAAAAGAAAGCATTTATAATGGCGAACGTTAAAATAAACACCCAGAGTGTTGCGAAACTGTGTAGGGCGGGTGGGGTGGGTGGGGTGGGATGGATGCTTTGGCTGCAGATTAAAACGTGTCTTCGAGAACTGAGCTAAATGCAAGTGATATTCTATAGCAACAGAAATAAAGTTTAAGACATCGATAAACTAAATAGTGGTGGCCAGATTTATCAAAGTAGGTATATCTATATACATACCTACTTTTATAACTCCGACCACCACTATTTATCTCTTAATTCGACGCTCCAGTTTTCAGTTTTGGGGTTTTCTGTTGTTTGACCTGGCTGGTTTAAGCCGTTTATATTGTGTCTGTTCTCTCAATATGTACGTTATGCATATAAACCTCTATTGTTCACCCCGTTATTATAGATAAATAGATTTGCGAGGGTCGGGGTGGGCCACCACACTCAACAAACATTTAAAAAAATACATCTAATATTAAATTGTGTAATACAGCAAACGAATAAATAATAAAATAAAGTTTGCATAAATTATTCTTTACAATTACAGATGTAAAATATGCTATTCTGCATCATTATTGTACGTATACTGTACACGTCTTAAGAAACAATTATCGCAACTTTTTAAGAAAAAGCAAGGTGTGTGTGGTGGTGGTAGTGTGTGTGTGGGGTGGGGGTGGGGGGAGGGGTGGTGGTGGAGGGAGCATAGAATGGGAAGCAAGCCGGTGCCCCATCCAGAATCCGCCTCTGTCCTGTATCTATACTTTACACAGGTAATTTGAACTTGAATAGTTAAGGTGCACGTTCACTCGCTACTTCGAATCCGCCTAAAATAGTTTGTTCACTATTGCAAAAATGTACAAACACAGCATACCTGTCTACACTTCCTTATGTTTACTTAACCCGTCATAATAATCGGTGTTCAACCCAAATCAATCGCTATTAAACATGTAACAGTGCCAATATACAGCATTAATTCCTTACCTTATGTCTGGGTCGTCCGACGACGGAAGGGAAAATTACCCTTGGGGCATCATCCCCGGCAAATCCAGCCTTACACATACTAGATCCATTATCGATAACCAACGCGGCTATTTCATCGTCACACATAAGTTTTGTTTTCAACGTATAAATCCGCTTGTATCATGTATATATATGCACATATATCCGTGTTTATGACCTGATTACATTAATTTTGTGTATTTATCCAACATGGGTAAACCACAGGCGCGGATTCGTGTGTGTATGGGTGAAAATGTATGTGTTAGTCCTAAAATGGAATAACACTCACTTTTAAACACCCTAACCATGTCCACGCCCAACACCTCTGCAGCTGGAGCAAATAAGAAAAGGACTCACACCACTATTATCTCCCTTGAATACTCGTGTCATACAGATGACAATCGGAACTGCCTCAACCATTTTTTTCAAAAATAATTTCCGATGATCTACGGAAATGAGCGAGCTTGCACGATTGATACAGATGAAGGAGGTAGATAAAAATACTTCGCTTTTCTACATTTTACAGGATACATTGATTTATCTTTACCAGGTTCTAAATCTACAGCATTTTAGGAAGAGATCACAGAAAAACATGTTGATATAAGATTTCTAGCTAATTCTGCCTCATTTTACACATCATGGTTCTAATCTCCACGGGGTTGTATTTTTGTCTAAATTTTGATAGGTGTCACGCAAACATGAAATTAAAAAAGTTCAATCTGGTAAATATTTGTTAAAAGTTAATAGCATGCAGATATTGGATCAATGAAGAATTTAAACATAAATACATGTTGCAAAATCTTTTTTATCGCTATGCCACGAACAAAAACGTTACAATGGGACCCTGTAGAAAATTAATTGTGGTGTGAGGCGAAAAGAAATGCCGATAAAGTGGGCTTAGAGCCTAAGTATCTCAAATCGCGGATCCGCTATTGCAGCAAATGAACTGGCATCAAACAACGGCACTTTTGAAGAAGAAAAAAACATTTATAGGGTCTGGTGGCGATCAAGAAGAGTGACTGGTGTCAATACAACCTTCATAATGTGCTGCAGTTTCATATCAATTGTGCATATGCCTTACATTAAGCCTTTTGTTAAAGAAAAGGTTCGGTCTGGAAAGCTCGATGACTCGGCAGCATCATGAATAGTAATTTACCCACACACACATGACGGAGCCAACTTCCTCAACATCCTGGATTCGCCAGAGACGTCTATGTATAGGCATATGGCATCTGTAGATAAGCATTACTATTGTATCAAACAACTGACTGTCAACGGTGCCATAATTAGAGAGTTTGTATTTTTGAAAGAAAAACCACAGACATATTAATAAACAGATAGGAAGCTTCCTATCTTAACCAATAAAGTAACCAAAATATCACGTGGCATCTTAACTTTTTTTTCTATTTTCTCTCTCAATTATTCATTGATTTTGATGGGAATACATTCAAAAGATTCATTTATAATAGCAAAATGGGATTATAATAGTTTGTGTTTATTTTCAAACTAGGAAATTGTATGAAAATGTCATCATTTTTTGCTTTTCTCTTAAAATTCAAGGTTTTGACATAGCAGGGAGTAAGTTTTCATCAAACTCCTTTTTTGCTTTAAAGGTAAGAGAAAACAAACTAATATCATTGGAAAGAAAATTAAATTTGTGATGGTATTTTGCATGAATAAAACTTGTATCTATAAAACTCTTCATGATATATGGGTTTAAAGTTGGGAAATATTTTGTGAAATTTTCGCAAATTTAGATAAATTATGTCTGTTGAAAAACACAAGAAGACTGTATTTGCACATGAGGAATATATAAAATCTCAGTACTGAGCGACTGAGGCCTATATGATTTTCATCCAGGGTTGAACTGGTGGTGCTCTACAACATGTATATATATGTGTATGTAGATCTATGTCTATAATTCTCAAAAATGATTTATATATAAAATGTCAAAAGATTCTTGTTCCCTTGTGAACTATCAAAGACTCAATATTTCATTATCTATATTGTACTATCAATGTAAAGTTGTAAACCAGACCAAAATGTCTAATGAAATTGTATACCAACACCAAAAGAAGACGAAGAAGAAACGTTCGGAAAATATGGGGGGAAATATTAACCGAACCCTTAGACCGGAAGTTTACAAAAATAAAATCTCACGTGTGATTGTTTTTAATATTTTCTCTTCTAATTATCGTCTTTATTCAAAATGATCGTTTTCAAGAGCTTAACACATAATTTTATCTAGTTTCCAATAAATTCAGTGCACGTTTTTATCTTACAGAAGTTGTGGTGACGGAGGTAAGCAATTGTCATTAGTTATCGCGAACACGATTTCTGTCCGAAGACTGCACTTATAATAGCCTTTATTGTAAACGTTACCGTCACAATGGAAGATTCCAACACGGGTTGGTAATTAAATAATAAGAATATTTTTTTTATATATACTGAAGGAGTAATGTTAACGTAAGCAAGCCCCCAGACAAAAGTGTCAAGAAGTCACAATTGGGGAAACAAAACATACTTCTTGGCATAATTTGGGAACAAGACTGAGTTTTATTACCAAAAACAGCACAAAGCAACACTGCTAATGTGTTTTGTGTAATTATTGCAGTGAAAAATGGATGAACAGAAAGAGAAGAAGACACACAGACAAAGGCAGGCAGGACCGAAAGCAGTAAAGAAAAAAGCGAAGAACCCGCATGAACAGGAACTGACGGCTCAGCAGCGCAACCCAAGGGCGTTCTCTATTCAGCATGCCAATAAGACATTAAAAATTGTGCAGAGGTAACTTGATATTTGAAGCATTGAAATGATACATTACTTAATTGTTGTCTTTTTAGTTTTGAAATGTTGATCTGGTCTGTTACTAATACATGCGTTTTAAAGGCCATTACTGCCGAAATAATGGATATTGACGATGATTTTTATATTGGGTTATTATAATTATTGTTCATGGGATCAGGTGGCACAGTGGATAGCATTCTCCTCTCTGAAGCTGGTGATCACCAGCCTCATTGATGCCGCTAAGATAAGATGAATTTTGTTTTAAGTCGGCATGAAACACAATGAAACATATAACAATAGTTATACAGTAGGTACTTTGGTGTGTCCTTAGGCAAGAGACATTGAATAGGGATATAAATCGAAGTGTCCTGGGTATCAGAATATATCCTATGAGCATTTAAAAGAACCATCGGAATTTGTTCGATAGCAACAGTAGGGCTGGGTTCCCAGATGTCTATTTACAGTCAGAGCTCTAACCTTAAACAGTTACAAGTTTTATAACTGCTGGAAGTTATTAAAATGGCAAATTATTATCTCCCTTTGGTTTAGAGTAGCATATACTTTTCCATAATAACCATTTGTAACCTAAATCAGTTACCAAGATCATTTGCAAATAAATCGAAATAGTTGCCAAATGTGCAGTGTTTATTTATGTCTGAATACTTATTATTAAGGATAAATACATCTTCATCAAGATCCAGTTACCTGTTGTTCACTAATTGTCATGTTGGTGCCTACACAATGATTTTTAATGAATTTTATTGCATAACATTAACAGTAGGTAACTTCAGAGGCTTTGCGCATTTAATTTTCATCGATGCTCATAGAATTTTATTGCATAGTTGTAAAGTTGAATAATCACCCTACCTGGAGAAAATTATATATATACAGGGAAAATTCCTGTACAGAAGATAGAATGCATCTAAACTTGAATGATTTTGTGGTAGTAACTGCTTCTGGTTACTATCCCAGTTTTAGTTGTTTTTTTAATAACAGTCACAGGTTATGAAAAACGTAACTGTTTGAGGTTAGAGCTTTGACTGATTTATCCTTTCCCACTCTCCGGGATGGCGTCTATTAAGGGAAATACGGTAATTAAACTTTATGAAAATGTGTAGAAGCCACTGGGTGACTCATCTACAACCAAACAAAGTGTATGAATCATGTCTTCAATACGGGCTGTACTACCGGTAGTTTATTATGCTAGTTAAAAATTACCGGTAATGTTGTTCGGCAGAATTTTATTTTAAAGGGACACATCACATTCTTGATTATAGTTCAAAGCCAATTGTTTTTGCATATTACTAAACTGTTGATAATTTCCATGAATAATAATTCTATTTAAAACATAGTATGGAAGATTTTTTTTTTTTTTTTTGAACTCCAAATTCTATTACCGTTAATTTAAATATAATTATATGCAAGTTAAAATTCAGAAAGGATTAATAACTCGAGGTACATTATGTACATTATGTAATACTTAAGATTGCTGCTTGTCCCTTTAATATGGAGTAATATTTTATTTTGCATAATTTCAAAAAACTTTGGGATAGGGCTATATTTGCTTAGCTATATAATTCTGTTTCTACCTTAGGACACAAGATATCAAGACTAAGAAACAGCATATTCCTGTCGTTGATCGCACCCCTGTGGAACCCCCTCCCATTATTATAGGTGTGGTCGGTCCACCCAAGGTTGGAAAAACTACCCTGCTGAAGTGCGTCGTCAAAAACTTCACAAAACAGAAGTTGACGAGAATACAAGGCCCTGTGACAGTTGTGTCGGGTAAGCTGTGGTCATAAGTCTAGATCATCTGCGACGCTTGCTTGTTTTCAAAACAAATGTCTAGAACCTTTCTTCTAAATTGTTTTTGACACTACAGTCATTTTACAGAGATTCTGGTATCGTTTAGTTTTAACTTATTTCTTTTACATTGATTGTAACGAAAGTTCTACAAAACATTTAATCACTCTCGATGTCTTCCTAAGCAAATGCAGATAGAGTGTCTTGCTCAGGGACACGACACATGTGGTAATGGTATCGTTTCTGATTGGCTGATACAGATGCATCTTCTATCCAAGATATGCAGAACGGCAGAAAACAATAAATTAAAATAAATAAACAAAGAAACTTCATCATTATATCAACAAACTAAATATGGATGGTCAAAAACACTATAATAATAAATAGAAAAATTACGGTGTTTCTGGTTTAGTTTTTTTTCTGGACAAGGGGTCAAAACGTTTGTATTTACAATCGAGACTACTATGGTCATTGGAAAGTTTGCTTTAAAGGGGTTGATGAACTATTTTCAAAAACTTGAAAAAAGCTGAAAGATTTATCAAAATGTCATGAAAAATAAGGAGATGTGGCCTATTGAAAATTTGCAAAGAACAGAAATGGAGGCGGCCATCTTGGAACAGTGATGTCATCGCGCCTTTTTACCAAATATGGCATATCGACAAAATTCATTTTAAAGCAAAGAAAATCACTGTAAATTGATTAAAAATAAATATACAGATGTAAAATGTATAAATTGTATGCTTATTTTTTATTTGCAGTGATTTTCTTTGCTTTAAAAGCCATTTTGTCAATATGCCATATATGGTAAAAAGGCGCGATGACATCATCATTCCAAGACGATCACCTCAATTTATGTTCCTTTTCAATAGGTCATATATCCTTTATTTCTTTCAGCTTTTTTTCATATTTTTCAGAGCCCTTTAAAATAAACCTTGTTTCAAAAAAATGCATCAACCCCTTTAAAGTTGATCAAGTGGCGATCAGTGAATATTTTTGTTGATCTTATTCTAACTAGAACAGAGAAAAGTAAAAAAAAGTGGGTGGTGCTTGATAATGCATGTATTTTTAAAAAAAAAATGTTTTAACGAAGATGTTTAACATATTTAATTCATTGCTTAGCCTACAGAAAAAACAACTTTCAAATTGTGATAATATTGTTATTAAAAATTATGCAGGGTCTTCCCCAGGCCATTAAGGCATAGTGGCACCACTACTCCTTAATTTCAAACAGGTGATTGCTACTACTTAAAATATTCCCGTGGAAGACCCTGATTGTGAGATATTATTTGAGATATATTAGGGTTAATACTAAGTCATGTACATTTATTTTACTCTGACTGTATTGTGCATACTTGTAGGTAAGCAAAGACGACTGACCCTGATAGAGTGTAACAATGATATCAACGCCATGATAGACATAGCCAAGGTGGCAGATCTTGTGAGTATACTACAAACTAACCATACATTTAGACAGGTTGTCTGGGTAGCTTGGTAGGTAGTTCTCCCTCACTTGTCGCAGACACCTATAAAAAATCCCTGTATGATGCTGGGTTTTATATGAGAGGGTAAACTTGTGGTAAGCAACTCAAAAATGTGTGTTTACATATGTATTCTTAGGTTTCCATTCACCATCATTTCAAAAGCTTAACACCCATCCTCATGAAACTTAGCGCTGCGTTGCCCATAGTCAGAGAAGGTACTCTGTTGTTTTTGGGGTCACTAGGTCAAAGGTCACCATGACCATGTGTGGAACTACGCATTCCATGTAATAACTCTATAAATATAACCCTTACATGTATATGCATGCTGATTCTGAGCGATAACTTCAGAGGCATAACATCCACCCTCATAAACCTTTATAATGTATTGCCCTTGGTCAGAGGAGAAAATCTATTGTTTTTTGGGTCTGTAGGTCAATGGTGTCAATATTATTCCATGCAATTACTCTGTAAATATAACACATATGCTTCTGAAACTTCGTAAGTACGTTGTCCTTGGTGAGAGAATAAACTATTGATTTTTTGGTCAGTATGTCAAATGTCATGGTTCATCATGATCTTATTTGGACAAATATATATCAAACGTTAACTCCCAAAGTATAACACCAACTCATGAAAATGCATAGGTGCATTGCCCTTGGTGAGAAAAGGAACGTTTTTGAGGTCACTAGGTCAAAGGTTACAGTCACCATGACCTCGCAATATGGACATACACATTCCAAGCTATAACCTGTGTGTAACACATACACTCCTGAAACTTACAGACACATACAAATTGCCTTTGGTGAGAGGAGGCACTGTATTACTTTTTGGCTCAGTAGGTCAAAGGTCAAGGTCACCATGGCGTCATACGGACATATGTATTTTCCACGATAACTGGGAAAGTATAAAACCTACACTCATTAAACAATATGCATTGCACTTGATGAGAGGAGAAACCACCTTGCTTTTGGGTCAGCATCAAGGTCACATTGACATGACAATGACCTGGTCCTGAGAAACACTTTCCCCACTGTAACTTATACAGTAACACTATTAAACCTACAATGTTGAAAGCTTAAAGAAACAGTACACATGGCAAAACAATGACTCCTATTTATTTTGGTGTAAGTAGATCAAAAGTTAAGGTCCGGGTGACTTGATCATGTAAAACACCTTTTTCTCTATATTACTCATTATTACTGTTATACCTACGATCATGAAACTGTATACAATAGTATCCATGGTGCAGCAGGTCAAATGTCAAGGTCACTGTGACCTCATCATGAAAAATGCTTTCCATGTTGTTATTCATGAACTATTTCCATGTTGTTATTCATGAACTATGGAACCCATCATGAAACTTTATATGGTTAAAACAACCGCCATAATTTGTTTTGTCAGTAGGTTATATCGAACAGACACCTAGAAAATGCTTTTCACAAAAACAAAATAGCTAACGGGCGTATAATAGCCTTCGTTAGACGACGCTTTTGTTCGATGCTCACATGATTTGTGATGTTGTTCTTAAATGCAGGTGTTACTGTTGGTGGATGCCAGTTTTGGGTTCGAGATGGAGACGTTTGAGTTCCTGAACATCTGCCAGGTGCACGGCTTTCCGAGGATCATGGGAGTGTTGACGCATCTCGACTCGTTCCGTGATAACAAGCGCATGAGGAAAACAAAGAAGCGTCTCAAGCACAGATTCTGGACAGAGGTCTATCAGGTGAGATTGTTGGTGTGGACAGAGGTGTCAGGTGGCATGCAGAAGATATTGATGTGAGGTCCTTTGTCAAGTAAACATAAATATGTAGTTGTTCCAAATCAAAATATTTTCTGGTAGACAGTGCAGCTTCCTTTAGGGAATATTTATGAATAACTTAGTTAAAAATAATTACCTTCAATGATGTTAAAGGGTGGTTAGGTCTCACACCTCAATTAATTTTCCCATAGGGTTACTGTACAGCCTTTTCCAACATCTGAGCTTCAAAGCAGGGCAGCAGACATTGTTGTTGGTTTAATAACTTCAGTATAGCTAAGACCAGTAATTTAAAACAATAAAATAATAAGTTAGCCAGGTTGGGTTTTTTTCTCGCTCAAGTTTTGTGAACCCTATGGAAAATACAAAATTCATACACCATCTAGCTGAATATGCGGTGCTTCGGTCAAACAATTCTGAAATTTGAATGAAACCTCATATCAATATGGGATTTTCTGTTTCATCTGTCTTTTACACTGCAGATGTATGCTAAAGCAAAGAAAAACCTATTTTTCAAATTCAAAATTGCCTAAAATTGAGAAAAAATAGAATTATTTTCTGTTTTCCTTTTGTCTCTAGGTCCGTGAGCTTTCAGGGGAGATAATAGAGGTGTGAGACCGTTAAGCAACGGAAAACAAAAACTCTGTTTTATACTAATAGATGGAGAAAATCTTTACAATTTTTCAATTCCCATTGTCTTCTATAGAGTGGCTAACAACGTTGCATTGTAAACCTTCTTGCCTCTCACCGCTGCAGGTTGGAATCCCTCTGGGAGCTCAACTTGTAAGTGAGAAAGTGTGAATTCTTATGGATGGCGGGAGGTATACAGTACTTGTTATATCCAGGAACAATGGGATACTACCACAAAAAATCGAACATCATATATTGCCTAATATGTGCTGAAAGTCACGTAAAATACCATTCAAACAAACAACAGATATGTCTAGACTGGGTTCTATATATGGAATTATTGCAGTTAGGATACATTTTTAACATTTTTAGGGTGCCAAGTTGTTTTACCTTTCTGGGATGGTGAATGGAGAGTACCAAAAGACAGAGGTTCACAACTTGTGCAGGTTTATATCTGTGATGAAGTTTCGACCCCTAACTTGGCGTACAACACATCCCTATATACTGGCCGACAGGTGAGTATTGTACACATTACAGTAATCTTCATTTACCAGTTAGTAAAAAAAGACCTTTTAAGTCGGTAAAGGTTGCCCGAAAAATCTTCCAGAATGTTCAGTGTAGCTGGGTACAGGTAAATGGGGAATAATCAGTTACCAACTGTGTGTCCTTGGTTTCTCAGTTACCATCTGTGTGTCCTTGATTTCTCAGTTACCAACTGTGTGTCCTTGGTTTCTCAGTTACCAACTGTGTGTCCTTGGTTTCTCAGTTACCAACTTACCAACTGTGTGTCCTTGGTTTCTCAGTTACCAACTGTGTGTCCTTGGTTTCTCAGTTACCAACTGTGTGTCCTTGGTTTCTCAGTTACCTACTGTGTGTCCTTGTTTCTCAGTTACCAACTGTGTGTCCTTGGTTTCTCAGTGGTGACATTTTTTGTTGAATTATAGACTCAGAAGAACCACAGCTGCTGGTGTTTCTCAGATGCTCCCGGTCGAGTCCCAAAATGTAGCATGTGGTAATAAGTTCCTGCTTCATCCAGCACTCAAACTTTAGGGTACTGTGGCAGTGCTCTTACCTCTAATCTATCGACGACACAGAGTTTGAAATCAATTATTCATTATATACCTGTTCCCGATTTCGTTGACTTTTTCTACGATTTTTCGGGTGACTAACCAACTTAAAAAGTTGTTCTGTCAGTCTTTTTTATTGCCTGGTAAATGATTATTATTGTAAATGATTTACGTACATATTTCTGATTAAAAAGAAATATAGGTTAGGAAAATCCATTAAGCCTGTTAAGTATTGCATATTGTATAGTCAGTTATTACCCAGGGTCTTCCCCAGGCCATTAAGGCATAGTGGCACCACTACCAAGTAGTTCAAACTGGTGCTTGCTACTACTCCTTAATTCTGCCACTACTCCTAAATAAATAATATTTCCTTTTTTACCATATATATTAATATATATAAATTCATTCTGCACTCGCATACAAACAACTTATGCATGTTAAAGAAGTAAATATCTCTTGAAAATGGCCATAATTGTTCAAGATTCAGTTGTTTAATACAGCACCTTTTGTTCTGTGTCTTAAACAGAATGGAGGACATCACAGATCCAGAGACTGTGCGAAAGTTTGAGAAAGCTGACCGAAACGTCTCACTGTTTGGGTACGTGCATGGCACACACATGAAGAACAACATCAGCGTTCACATTCCCGGGTGTGGGGACTTCTCCATCAAAGACATGCAGTTCCTGTCTGACCCCTGCCCCACCCCAGACTCAAAGAAGCGGCAGTCACTGAGTCAGAAGGAGCGGCTGATATACGCACCTATGTCGGGGGTGGGTGGTATCGTTTATGACAAGGATGCTGTGTATATAGATCTGGGTGGAAGTCATTCTCATACAGAAGTACAGGAGGTAAGGCTTTCATGTCTCCTTTGCAGCAGGTGAACATATTTTAGCTCTAATGGCAAAAGGCCAGCATAGCTTATGGGATGGCGAGTTGTCCGTCGTCCGTTAACTTTTGCTTTCTGAACACGATAGTCCTTTTATTATTAATCGGATATTTACCAAACTTTGCCAGGGTCTTTATATCAAGGAAAGCTCGGACAAGTTTGAAAACCAGCCAGATCGGATTTGTTCCATCGGAGTTCTGGCCCTTGATTTGCTGAAAAATGTCATATTCTGCCTTGTGTACACTCTAGCACCTTCATTTATTATTTGATCTTTACTAAACTTGCACAGATTGTTAATTACGTTTTCGTATTTTGGCTCCATCCGATAGGGGATAATCAAGTAAACAAACATAATCCCAACCCCAACCACGGACTCCATAGTCGAGCGATACAGGCCCTTTTGGGCCTCTTGTTTTTTTTTATTGTTTTTTTTATATTGCTTATTTATATGGAGGCATATAGCAGGCATACAGTAATAGCACTGTTTGTCCTTCTGTCCGAAACAATCAACTGGCTGAGACAGCCGTGACTGAAAGAACTGAAGTCCTTCCGTCCAAAACAATGAACTGCCTGAGACATCCGTGACTGAAAGAACTGAAGCACTGTTTGTCCTTCCGTCCAAAACAATCAACTCGTTGAGACAACCGTGACTGAAAGAACTGAAGGGATTTCCATAAAACTTCACACAAATGTTGACCACAATGAGAAAATGTTGTGTGAAAGAATCAGGTCCATACGTCAAAGGTCAAGGTCACATTTGGAGATTTAAGGTCAAATGAGTCAACATTTTCGGGGGCATTTGTCACTTACTGGTGACTTTTTTTATTCTATTCGGTTTATGTTTTTATGTCCCCGCCATATATGGCGGTGAGGGCAATAGTCTTGTCCGTCTGTCCGTTTGTCACACTTTCTTGACTCCTATTACTACTCCTCTTTAACTTCTAACCAGATTTGTCGATACTTGGTAGGAAGTACTAGTATGAAGCCTCCATGGGCATGTTGTTTTTGCGTTCACGTTCATTGACTTCGGTGGGTAAAATCTTGTAAAACTATTCTTCTTAAACTTCTCAACATATTTTGGCAATACTTGCTAGGAGATATCAGTAAATGGTCTAAATGTGCATATCGTGGCAGCATTCTGGTCCATTGACATGGTCCTCTTGGGGCTCTCTTTCATGGGTAGGTAATCAAATGGCAAACCAACATATTTTATGGGTGGTCTTATAAACTACATAATCATGAAACACTTCCAGAAATTGGCATTTGTAAACTATGGAGACATTTAATTTCAGTAGGTGCTCCTTCTATTATCAGTCAGAGCTCTAACCTTAAACAGTTACAAGTTTTATAACTGCTGGAAGTTATTAAAATGCCAAATTATTATCTCCCTTTGGTTTAGAGTAGCAGATATTTTCCCCCAATAACCATTTGTAACCTAAATCAGTTATCATGATCATATGCTAATAAATCGAAATAGTTGCCAAATGTGCAGTGTTTATTTATGTCTGAATACTTATTATTAAGGATAAATACATCTTCATCAAGATCCAATTAGCTGTTGTGCACTATGTTGGTGCCTACAAAATGAATTTTAATCAATTTTATTGCATAACAGTAGGTAACTTGAGAGGCTTTGCGCATTGGATTTTCATCGATGCTCATAGAATTTTATTGCATGGTTGTAAAGTTGAATAATCACCCTACCCGGAGAAAATTATATATATACAGGGAAAATTCCTGTACAGAAGATAGAATGCATCTAAACTTGAATGATTTTGTGGTAGTAACTGCTTCTGGTTACTATCCCAGTTTTATTTATGTTTTTAATAACAGTCACAGGTTATGAAAAACGTAACTGTTTAAGGTTAAAGCTTTGACTGATTATATGTACATTATTTTTTTCTTAAACATTGTTTGAATTTAGAATCTCCACTTACTCATTGTATTTATGAAACAATATCATTATGGTCTGACATCTTATAAACCTTTTTGTCCATCTAGGAATTGAAGCCTGCCAATGAGCTAGTATCATCTCTGATGTCCTTGGCCAACCCACTGGATGAAAAGATGACGTCAAGCGAGGTAAACGTGTTCTCGGACGGCATAGTGGCGGGTGATGGAGAGCTTGTTCAGACTGACGGAGGTTCATACATAAGGAAAATCATCAGGTACAGAGTTGCAAGATTTTGTTTTTAAAATAAAACCATATCTTTCATCATGATTTGAATTAAAGTTTTTTTTGAAGCACAAGGTAAGAAGTAGTTGCATTGAATGTCTTCGGAAGGCGAGTTGTATTTGTATTGAGTGTCTTCGGAAGGCGAGTGGTATTTGTATTGAGTGTCTTCGGAAGGCGAGTGGTATTTGTATTGAGTGTCTTCGGAAGGCGAGTGGTATTTGTATTGAGTGTCTTCGGAAGGCGAGTGGTATTTGTATTGAGTGTCTTCGGAAGGCGAGTGGTATTTGTATTGAGTGTCTTCGGTAGGCGAGTGGTATTTGTATTGAGTGTCTTAGGTAGGCGAGTGGTATTTGTAGTGAGTGTCTTCGGTAGGCGAGTGGTATTTGTATTGAGTGTCTTCGGAAGGTGAGTGGTATTTTATTGAGTGTCTTCGGAAGGCGAGAGGTATTTGTATTGAGTGTCTTCGGTAGGCGAGTGGTATTTGTATTGAGTGTCTTCGGAAGGCGAGTGGTATTTTATTGAGTGTCTTCGGAATGCGAGTGGTATTTGTATTGAGTGTCTTCGGTAGGCGAGTGGTATTTGTATTGAGTGTTTTTGGAGGGCAAGGTGAACAGTGTTTTTGTCTGGCATGTAATTGTACAGTAGACTTGATTAGGAAATATCTTCTTCAGGTCTTTTATTTTATATGTTCAGTGTAATTCCTTTCGGTGGTTTATGTCTCATTTAGTGTGTTTTTATCAATTTAAATAAAGAAATAATGTATCTGAACAATTCTAAATAAATACCAATCCTGATATACTCCCTTTAAACTCTATTTATAACCTCTAATATCAACATCTATCACATAACGTCCCTTGTTAGCAGTGTCGAACACAAATTTAATATTTTATTGTATGACACACGTGTAAAACAACCTGGAACGATTTTGATTGGTTGAGTTAAACCTGTAACACTACGCAAGTTTATTAACTGAAACTTATTTTATTTATTACAAATTCACCCAGATCTGAGTCATATTTGTGACAGCTTATAAAAATAATGCACGTTATACAAAAAATTGTTGTTGGTTTGTTAAAAAGTTGACGTAAACTGCTATTTTGTAAAGAGGTAAAACACAAACTCTTTTCTACGCAACGTTATGTGTGAGACGCGACGTTACGACGTCACATATTTTATGATGTTTTGGCTTTATGAATTAACGCCAAAAGGCTCGTTAAAATTAAAATAATTCATAACTTGTTTCATAAATCTTATATGAAATGGGAACTCGTTTAAGATCCTCTATCTATCAAATCATGTTTTTTCAATAATCGCAGAAAGGACAGTAAATCAAGGCTGTTTCAAATGGAGGATGGACGTTTTAGGCGGATGGCAGTCTTTGACGATGAAAACGATGATGACGATGATGGAAGCAGTGAAGACGGCGATGATGAAAACGATGGCAATGTAGGACTTTTCTTCGAAGTATATTTTGTAGGAATTAAACTAACAATTATAGTTGAGTGTTGAGCATCTTATAGAGAATAAAGAGCCTAAATATAAAACCAAATGAAAATATCTTGTTTATTTTATTATTACAACTATACATTCAGTATTTTGATTGAAAGAGAATATAAGTAGATACTGTACGCGCACCTTGGCTTCAGAAGGTCAGCAGTCAATATCTCGGTAACTTGCCATATTGTTTCCATATTAAAGATGAGCCCAGATTAAGTGATTTTTTTTCTGTCTTCAGAATTCAGACGAGGGGATCCAGAGAGACATCGAGGTACCGCCGAAGAAGAAAATGCGAAAGGTATAGCCATGGAATTAATCAGCTGTCAGAAGTGTTCAATTTAAATGATTTGTTGATTAAATGCTGACTATGCTTTTTAAAATGTAAAGTGAAACAAAGTTTTTGCAAGTATTATATTAATTATATAGTATATAACAGTACTTTGCAAACTATGCCAAGAAAGAACAAATGTACTGTTAACAGTGCCCAATAAAAAACGGCTCATGCATGACACTGACAGGTAGCATGTTGAATGTACATAATAAACAGATGTCAACAAACTTTAAAAAGTCATACCAAAGTAAGGAAAAGGATTTCAAAAGTAGTTGCTTCAGTTAAGAATGGGGAAACAGTTGAAATATTACAAATTTGACGGAATTTTATACATGTACTTCCAACATTAAATCTGGATCATTCCCGCTTTAAAATAAGCATAAAGGCCCATGATGGATCATTTCCGCGTTAAAACATCAATATGTGGTTTAGTGATAATGATATAGTTTAATGATATAGTTAGAGCTGCTCCCATATAGTGTGTGATATGCAGAATCTAGGATCAACTTACTTTACCAGGTTCTTGACAGGGCTAAAATTTAAGTTTGCATACTTGTGAAATGCAAGCGAAATTTTCAGAATGCAAGTACACTTTTCAAGTACTGAAAAAAAGATTGCAAATGAATTAAAATACTTTGTTTGATATAGAATATAGCAGCTGCAGATTTTAGAAGCATAATTTATGTGTTTTTGTATCAATGATGTTTCACTGTTTCTAAGCCTACATTCGCTTCAGATTTGTTTGTATTTTGTAACTCATCATGAATGTATGCATATGCTGCTTCATTGGACATTAAAATATGTCTGTATGTGCTTTACTTACACACAAAAAAACAACACCTTAGACATTTTGCAAGTAACTTTTTTTTTTCCAGTAATAAAATCGACACTTGCCTAAAATTGGAAGTTCAAAATGTCGCTAAAATTGACCCCAGTTCTTGTACCTGCCCAGGAGAATAGACGCCAGTTCACGGCACCAGTGGGTTATTGCCTATTCAGTGAACACTGATATTATCAAACACTTATAAAAGAAAGTTGTGCACGTTTTCTTGTCATATATGTAATACTGCTGGTATAGGTCATATATGTAATACTGCTGGTATAGGTCATATATGTAATACTGCTGGTATAGGTCATATATGTAATACTGCTGGTATAGGTCATATATGTAATACTGCTGGTATAGGTCATATATGTAATACTGCTGGTATAGGTCATATATGTAATACTGCTGGTATAGGGACTACTTTGTCTCATGACTTGACATGCCATCATTTTCTAGAAAAATATAAATGTAGTTCCAATTCATGGTAAATATGGTGTATGTATACCAGTCAAAATATGGTGTTAGAACCATGTAAATATGGTGTTAGAACCATGTTGTGTTAGAACCATGTTGTTCTGGTCTAAAATTTGAATTCACCATAGATTTTGAATGGAAATTGGGCTAAAAATGCTTGTCTAAAATAGCACGTTTTACTGCCTAGAATGAACTTCCTCGTCAATAAAAGGTTATTTTTATGCTCATTCATTATATTTTGACCATTAAGAATACAAAATGCCTTTATTTGTCAACCCCCTAGACTGCCATGAAAAGTCTGTTGTATTCCTTTTAAGAAAATGGTTGGTGGTGTTCATTTTTGGTTACAAGGGCAGGTTTGTACTATGTACACGTTTCTGTAAATGCTCAGATGAATTTAGACGTTAAAATAGTTATATTGTCATCTCTTTTATAAGGTATAGTGTTGATGGTACTGGGTGTATATCTTGTGAACACTGGATTCATCTGGAAACTTTGCAGGCATATTTATCATCATTCATACATAAATGAGCCTTATAATCACTAGAAATCGCTTAAACTATTTTATTTTTTGTTATAACAGGATAGTGAAGAGGAGGACATAGCTTTTGCAGACACGGATGATGAATTAGAACTAAGTGATATAAAACTTCCACTGTCATCAAGTAAACAGACTTCAAGTCTTAAACGAAATTCGGATGTTTCTGAAATAATATCTGGAAGTAATAAAACTAAGACAAAACAAGATGATAGTGATGAAGATAATGAAGATAGTGATGAAGATGAAGATGGTGATGAAGAAGATAGTGATGAAGATGACGATGATTTAGATGAAGAGACAGATGATGATAGTGATGTGGATGATTCAGATGAAAACATTGACGATGTAGGTAATATTTCCAAACATGGATTTAGTAAAACAAAGGTTGAAACTTCACCAAAAAGGGTAATTTCTATTTCAAGTGGTGAGTCGGACCATAATAGTGACACTCCAAAAGACAAATTAGCAGATATTAAGGGTAAATTGAGTGAAAAATCTAAAGAAAGAACAAAGAATGATACCTTGTCTGGGAAACTTTTAAAGTTGTCTCAGACAGATAGTGAAGCAGTTGAAAGAACTAGTAAATCAGATAAAGAAAATACATCGGATAAAGGTCCGAAATCCGACGGAATTAAAGTGTCCACGAAGCTTGATAGTAGTGATGAAGAACATGATTCGGATAATGATGATTCAGATGATGATCCTGATGATTGGGATGATGATGAAGAAGTAGAAGATGAGGAAGAGATGGAGGAGGAAGAGGATAGAGATGAAACAGGTGTTATGGACGTTGATGGAGACCAAGAAGAAGGTTAGTGATAAATGGATTTGTGTAAACTATTTAAGTGTACATGGAATTAGATAAGACATATATATGGTAGAGTTGAATGAGGTAATTTTAGTTTAAAAAGGCAGCCTAAGGTATAGATTTTAAAGCTTTGATGAAGGCAATTTTTTTGTTTTAATCATTTTATTCCTAAGCCCTGTTATTTTTCAAAATAATATTGGAATTTAAAAAAGACTTATTTTTTTTAAAATAATTTAAATATACAAAATAACTGAATGGTTAAAATACTTTTTCAAAACTTACTTCTTATTAAGAAATTGCCTTAATTGAAGAAATTGATGTTTAGTATATTTGACATAAAACTATATGAAAATATAATATATTCCATGAAAATGTACCCAAATGTTAACCACAATGAGTGCTGTCTGCAAAGAATTGGGTCAATACGTCAAAGGTCAAGGTCACATTTGGAGGTCAAAGGTCAAATGAGTCAACATTTTCGGGGGCATTTGTCACTTATTGGTGACTTTTCTTGTTCTATTCTGTTTATGTTTTTATGTCCCCGTCATATATGGGGTGGGGGCAATAGTCTTGTCTGTCCGTTTGTCACACTTTCTTGTCTGCTATTACTACTCCTCAACTTCTCACCAGATTTTGTCAATACTTGGTAGGCAGTGAGGATCTCACAGGTCAATGTCACATGAGTCAAAATGTTTGGGGTCATTTGTCATTTATTTGTTACATTTCTTGTATAAATAAATAAAGTATTGCTCATGCTAGATGGAGCTTTGGATGAAAAGTAGAATTATGTACAAAGTGGAATCAGTAATAATGTGGTCAGTGTCCTACATTTATAAGAAACAACAAAAAAGAATGTTTAGTCATGATCAAATCTTGTGGGGATTTGCAAGAAGATCTTCATTTCACTGCTCATCTTAATGACAAGTTCTATGTAATGCTTGTTTGTTTCAGGATCACTCAAGTGGAAGACAGACCTGGTGTCCCAGGCAGCAGCAGCGTTCAGACAGAGGCAGGCAGGCAGGATCAACTACAGGAAACTTATATATGGACAAGGTACACAGGAGCATCACTAATTCACTGAATTACAGCACACATGGTCTTTAATATAAGATTTCCGTGGGGGCAGTGTTTTTTTATGTCCCCAAAGGGTGGCTTATAGTAGTCGCACCGTCCGTCAGTCCGTACAATTGTGTCCGGTCAATAACTCTGGCATTCCTGGACGGATTTTCAAATAACTTGGCACAAGTGCTCACCACAGCAAGACGATATGTCGCACACAAAATCCAGGTCCTTGGCTCCAAGGTCAAGCTCACACTTAGAGGTCAAAGGTCAAAACCGCTTCGGGGGCATTTGTCACTTACATTTCTATAAGTGGTACCGAAAAACGGTACTATTCGGTACTATTCCCAAATGGCAATGGCAAAAGGTATGTTTTTTTCCCAATTGGAGTGAAACAATTCCCAATCAAAAAAAAAATATATAAATAGAGGATATTTGTTGGTTTGGAGTGAATATAGGATTTATTTTCACTCATGCAGTGAGAAAACAGTGAAAATATAAGTTTTCTCACTGAAAAGATAAATTTAGCACGAGCGAAAATATAAGTTTTCTCACTTTGAGATGAAAATAAATCCTATACTCACCACAAACCAACAAATATTCTATTTATTATATACTTCTTATCATGCAACACTACCAAACTGTTTCAAACAGAAATTACGTTTCGTTCCGGCAGTTCCCCTTTAACTATTTGCAGATAAATATAGTAACGCCAGCGCGTGAGGCGATTTACATATATTTAGTGCTCATAGAATAAAGTTCTAAAAATTGACACAAATTAAGACTTTTGTAGAAAAAAGTAGTTTCATTTTTTCCGGCAGTGTTCTTATATTCTCACTGTGAAAATATAAACAATGAGAATATAAGGTTTATTCTAACCATACAATCCACTATTTCACTGGGAAGTATATAATAAATTTATATATTTTTTTAAATATTTTCGAGTGAAACTTTATTTAAAGAGTGTTTAAAATAGTGAAAAATTCCCAAATTAAGGAAAAACGCCGCGATTTTTCCCAATTGAATGGGTACCGGTGTCATATAATATTTTGACCCCCCTAAAATATGACCCGCGGGTCATTTTATCATATAATAAAATGACCCGCGGGTCATTTTACCGCTATTATAAAATGACCCGCCCCATTATAAAGTGACCCCCACCCAAAATTTTCATGTTAACCCCTTTTTAATGGACCTATTGGAAGTTTTATGCATAACAGACTGTATGGAAATCAAAATTAATGTCAACAATGAATAAGGGTAAATTTGAAAAAAAAAAAATTATAGGAGAGGGGGGTCATTTTATTATGGCCATGATAAAGTGACCCCCTATCATTTATAATAACAGTATGTAGACAAAATTTTGTCCTTCAATTAATTTCATTTCATTGAGTAATATATTCCTGTCACTATACAAATAAGACCTTTAAAAAAAGTGTCCTTTTTAGCTGTACTGGCCAAAGACCAGATTAGTTTATTCGATTAGTCTGTCCGTTCATTGTCTGTTACAAAATCAACTTCTCAAGAACCAAAACAAGAGCTGTCAGAGGACAGCAAAGCTCGACTATTGAAAGAGCTTAAAAATATCAAGTTGAAAAAAAAGAAAACAAATACATGAAAAACAATATGGGAAAGAAATAAGATACAAAGAATTGAATGAACGCTTAAGGTTGTTAATAACTAAAGTAAAAGGTTAATTTGTTTTATCATGACTTGTAATTCATGAATCCCCTAAATATCTCAAATAATGTTAAATTGAAAGGCATTTTGAAAGTCAAAACGGGGTGAATTTAATCAATTTCTTTAATATTAAGTTATAGCATAATTCCATTGAGTCTATTATGAACTATAAATTGTACATTGAGATAAGATGAGATGAAACAAGAGTACGAGATTGGCACAATATAGCCAATAAAAGAGGTTATGAAAAGTTAGCAAAAGTAGGTCAAAGTTGGAGGTCAAGGTCACAAGGTTAAAACGTGTATACTAGATTCGGAAAGGTGTTGTCACAGGCAATGCACATGTGACATATGAAAGCCATATCA